>CAJJDO010000127.1:319305-333882 GCA_905183005.1 Paramecium pentaurelia | reverse complement strand
ATTTAGATGTATAATTGGATGGATTTTATTCAAATTTCAATTCTAAGCATAATTGTTATATTATATGGTGGAATAATGCTCAGTATATTCAATTATTAAATCAAATTTAAATTTTCAGTAATAAGGATGAACAACAATCAAAAATTTTAAATTCTTCATCTTTTTAGATAAGTATTCTTTTTATATTTTTTGATATTTACTTAAAACTCACAGATAATATAATTAGGATTATTACTTTTAAAAAGCATCTTTTAGATTAAATCAATTTATCACTATCGTGATATTTATCGCAAATCAAATTTTATAGTATAGATGGTAGTGGAGATATCAATATTCATTTTTATGTTTAGTTCACTTTTATATATTTAAGAATTTGATTCATTTTTTTATGAAGAGAAAAAAATTTTATTAGGTTGGATTTAGATGGCCATATTATCTCTAGGGATTATTATACAATTAATTATAATTTTATAAAGATTATTTAGATAACTTAGATCTAAATGTTAAAGACCAATATAGACTCAAAATTAAGTAATTAATTGATTTTAAGATCTAATTATATAATTTATATTTTTTTTGAGAATATATTAGAATATTGTAATATGTCTAAATCTATATTCTTTTCTGATGGTGTGTATTTCTAAAATGTTAATTTAAAAAATATTAGTAACTTTTATTTATAATGTTATTTTTATTCTTTCCTAAAATTAGTCTTGCCATCTAAAGGAGATTGTATCTTATATAAAATGTATTATTCCTAACAAATGTTCTTATTTTAATTTTAAATCCTCATAAATGAAAAGACGAACTTTGGATATAAAACTAAGAATCAAGAGAAAAATAACAAATTTATCCAAATAACTTTTTAACTTGGATGTTAACTTTCTCTTAATTAAATACTAATTAAAGAAATATACTATGACATAAAAATTTGAACTCTATATTAGTAGTTTCAAGTATTCTAGATTATCATTTCAAGGCATAAGAAAAAAAATAGGTTATCTTAATGACTAAAAATATTATATTAAAACATATATTTATTTAATCATTATTACGTTTAAAACAATTTGCTTAACTTAATTATCAATAAATATTTAAAATTAGTGTGAATGCTCTTAATAAATTCAAAACTAATGTAAGGATAATGAATCTTGCTAATGGAATGAGAACTAATCAATATGTGAAGCTTAAAACTGCCAATATTTTACTACTTAAGCTTCTTGTCTAAAGAATTTCTTTGAATGTTTATAGAATGGTACTGACTGCATACAATTTGCTATTGGTTCTAATTTAACATCTTAAGCTTTATAGTGTTCTTAACAAAGTATTCAATGTGTCTGAAATTTTAATAACTCAACCAACTATGTTTCATTAGATGATTAACTTTAATGCTCTTCTTCAAAAGAGAATCAATGTATAGATGAATAAGTTGGTTATCAGGAAGGTTTTTATTTATGGAATAATTCTTGTTATATGGCAACATAATGTACTTGGTTAAATTTCCAAACAAATTTATGCCAATAGACGAAAAATAGTTGTATCTTGTAATAATAAGAATGTATATAATTGATATTAAAAAATAGATTATATAATTAGAATGCGATGACTTTTAAAATGAAGTAGATTGTACTTATGTATTAGTTAGTTTAAATACTAAAATAATAATGCCGTGCAAATATTTAAATGGAGTTTGTCAGTCAATTTCAAATGTGGAAGATATAAATGCTGAAAATTATACATAAATAACTTTAGGGATTTAAAATGTTAATAATACTGGAATATGTTTTCCATGTATTTATAAAGTAGAAGCTATTTATATATTAGCAATAAATGTCAACCAAGCAGTAAATGTTAATGTTCTAGTTTATTTCTGTATTATTTCATTAATCAAATTATTGGTATTAGATAAATGGTGAATATAATCAATTAAGTTGTAATTAGATATCTGATTAGCTCTCTTGTGCAATGTATCTGTAGTTCTTTAAATAGTCCAATATATTCCGATTCCTTTTCATTAAAATTGTTGGGCTGAAGAAAATTATGTATTAAATAATAATTAATGCGAAAATTTTTTCAAATATGAGCAAATAACTTACTAAGGTCAATGTTATAAATAGTAAATGGATAAATGTTAGTAATTATTTTGTATTCAAATTTAATATGAATAGTAGAGTATAGAAATTATTAACTTAAAATTACTAAAAATTTTCATTTTCAAATTTATATAGAAAACATTTTAAATTTAATATTTTATACATGAGTATTGTTAAAATATGTAATCCTAATAGTTTAAATTTTCAATAATGTTGATAAAATACTGTAGATACTTATAAATGGACAGGATCAAGTTGTGTTTCATGAAATGAAATTGGTTATTATCTTTAACTCTCAAATTAATGTCAATGAATACATTTGTTTATAAAAATCTTCTTTTGTTTGGTCCAATTCTTATTGTTTACCTATATAATTTTCAAGCATTACTAAATAACTACAATGTGTTTCTAATCCTTATTGTACTTGGCTTGAAGGTCAATGCTAAGAATTTACATATTGTTAAGAATGATGGAACTAGTTGTCTGAAAAGCAAATTATTAAAATCTTGCTTGTAGTGCTCTACAAGCTGGTGATGAATAAGATTGTGTTTTTTAATCTAATAGATGTCCTATCTTCCTTCTCCATAATGTGAATCATATTCTTTTTTAAAACTTCAAGTATGTAAGGATTTTAATTAAGCATAATGCAAATATATATTTGTATCCACCATATTATATTTGCTCATGGAATAGTTGAGTAGAAAAATATGAATATTAATCTTATTGTAATCAACTTGGTAATCCAATTTTATGCAAAAGTAATCCTTTTTGTTATTATCTAAATGAATGTAAACCTAAAACTTGTTAACAATTTATAACAATAGAATCATTGTAAATTCAAAATTAATCAAAATAATTGGAATTATATATAATCATGTTCATGGCTTAATGGAGCTTGTATATCTGCAGATAATTTATTTACTGAATAAAATTGCTACATTAATTCTGATTATACTGCCAAATAGAGTACTAATGGAGATGGTTTTTATATTACTTTTAATTTTATATAATCAGAAGTAATTACTCAAAAAAATCAATGCTTATGTTCTTAGTTATTTACTCAATATGAATGTAGTTTATTTTCCTGTTTTTGTAAAATGGTATTTTATTGATAATAATTATGATTGTGATTCGTCAAATTGGATTGATTGAATATAAAATTCCCTATGTTATTGGATGTATTCTAAAAGCAATCCTAAAATTGGTGGTTATAGTCAAAATATTCCTTTTATAAATATGTAAGAATTTTGCACTAGACTAAAAGGAAATAATTCCTTAGAATGTCTTTCTTAAACAGTCTATGTTCAGTTTCTTTAAATGAAATTTGTCAAGATAGACGATATCTTTAAATTTGTTAAAGTATGAACTCTCTACAATTATGTGCTAATAGTATTAGATAAGAGGGATATTGTACTTATTAAAACTAATCTTGTTAAGTATTATCTAATTGTACTCAATTAAAAAGTATATTTGAATGTTTTTTATTTGATAAAGCATGCTAATAGAATACAAGCTATCAAAATGAGATTATTAGCTTTGATAGCTTGTTTTAATATATATATGAAAAGTGTACCTTCTAATCAATTACATGAAAGAACCAAATACTATGAACTAAGTGTCCATTCCAAAACAGAACTTCTAAATTACAGAAACTGAAAATTCGATTAAAGTAATAACCAATATTTAAATAAATAAACCTTAAGAAAATTAAAGTATTTATTCTTTATATGTAATATCTGTAAGAATTTACTAATTTCCATATTTTTTTGAATCAGATGAGTAAAGTATGTGAGTAAAGCTCGAAAATCTATCAAAAATATGATTCTTTCCAGAATTAAGTATTCGAAATAATTTAGTTTTATTTTAAAATCACAATATGATTTAGACATATCTCTCCATATAGATTCTATTAAATCTTTGAGCACTACAAATAAATAAAGAGACATTAAAAATGAATCAAAAGTGTGGCTTTACAAAATTGTTACTTAATCATTAATTTGTTGATAGTAGAAGCAGATTATCTAAATTTATAAAGATGAAGATATTTAGATGCAATTTCATAGATAATTCTTTGGTATCATTATTGATCTAATCTTAAACAATCTAGAATTGAGATTTAACATTGATGAATACATATCAAATGATTATTATATTCTTTTAAGTATCTGAATGTTTTTAAGCCAAATACTTTCTTTGGAATTAAGAAAAAGAAGTTGATTATTACATCCTAAAAATATAATTAAATATATGATAAATGTTAAAGTTTTAACTTTAGAAATTTAGTGTCTTAAATATTTAAAAAAGATCCTATGAAAATATTTAGAATATCAATTAAACATTTGTAAAAATCATTAAAAAGCACTAGGATCAAATAATAATTAGTGTATAATGATTGAATAGATTTGATTTATTTTCATAATTGATATCTTGATATATATTCATTTAATCAATGGCTAAAAATACTTTAACTTTGAGTATTTGAAGCACATTTCTTTTTAGAATCGATTATCTATATATTATTGAAGAAGCATAAATTGGATTCTATTCTTACTTAAATTAGTTTAATGGTAGTTATCATATTTCTATGTAGTATTTTGCACTATATTACGTTAATAAATTACTTGAAAATGGTTCGCTTTTTAGTATAGTGACTAAACATTATCGAAAATTTATAGTGAAATCTAGTTAATAAATTTATGATTAATGAGGAAATCAACTAATTTTAAATATCTAATCAAAATTTCTAATTAAAAAGGAGCCAAGAAAAATGCAGCTTTAATAATATATTATCAAATTTCTAGAATTTAAGTTATTCTTGGTATTCAATTTTATAGTGAAGTCATTAAAAAGGAAAAAAATAAAAAAAGATCAATTAGAATAAGGTTGTGATTATTTATAAAGAATTATTTAATTGTTAAATCAATTGATTTGTCTTCATTTTGTCAAGCCTTTAATAAAGCAATCATTAATATATATGTATTAAATTACAAATACATTCTGTCATTATTAGTTTTTTCATTACTTTGTTGAAATTTGCCAATTTATTTGAGAGATCAAAACAAATTTTCTGTCAATAACCTAATATTATGACTTCTTATATAATCAAAGGGAGTATCTAAGATTGTAAATATTCCATCATGATAAATATCAGTTCTTTTGAAATTTAATTAAAGGATATAGTTTTAATATTGAATATAAGGTAGGAAGGCAATTTGAAAAGAAAATATGACAATATGAAAATTAAATCACTTTTAACAATTAGGTAATTAAATTCAAAATATTCTAATATATTATTTAATACAACAATTTAAATTCTAATTCTTAATTAATTTTAATATTCCTTAAGTTTTTTTCAATCACCTCAACCTAAAAATTTGACAAATCGTGAAGAATAATAAATTAATAATATATTGATATTTAAATTTTTATTCTTAATCATTATATTTCTATTTTTAATAAAACTTATTCAAATGGATTGTTATATTAAATAACTTAGGAGGCAGTCAGTGAAACAGAAGTCTTAGCTATTTTAATATATTGCTCTGAAATTTAGTTTAATTAAAACTTTGCTTATAATCTTACTATTTTAATTTTATTGACATCACACTTGATAGTAGGAGAAGAACACCATTCATCAGTACAAAATATTGTTACATTTAAAACTTCCTTATCTAAGCATTTCCAGTAAAATATAATCTTTATAGAACCAATTTCTTTTGCTATTGTAATTTATTCTTGTAAAATTTAATTTTAAGAGTAATTTATTTCCTAAATTTCAATATGAGTATCTATTTAATCTTATGGATCAAAAAATCTAGATTATATCAAACCTTTAAATATAGCAAGTTCAAAATAAGGATCATTAATACAAAAATGATTATGTTATATTGACAAGATAATAGTTGGACCCCCTACAATATTGATAATTTATTACATGGATAAATCCCAACAGTAATTTCTGATTAATATGTCACTTTTGTTTCATATCTAATATTTAAATCAGATCCATCATGTTAAAATCCCAAAAGATTTAAATAACAATTTCTTATACCCCATCCAGATGGAAAATTGACAACTTAACTTGATCCATCAGGTTTTATGCTTGTTATAGTTGGGCCAATCAAAAAAATATCAGATCTACTCAATAATATTTGATATCCAATTTGTTTAAGGTTTTCTATATAAAAACTTATAGTTACAGTCTCAGATGTTAATATTAATCCCTAAATTATATATATTGTATACTGTTAAATTATTAAATTAAGGACCTAGAGCGTAATAGCTTACAAAATTAGAGATTGCCACATTAATTTTACAATCCTTTTAGTAAGTATGAATGTATGAAGATTTTGGATTTGTTATATTCAAATTATTTATAACTTAGACCCTTTCATCATTAAATGCAAACCAGTTAAATTCAACTCGATAAAATCTTTCTGGACTCTCACAAACTATTTTGACTTTAAATCCTATAAAATAAATTAAGATATCACCGACAGTGCTGACACTAACTATATTTAATGAATATCCTTAAGGAAATGTATATTCCAGATCAAGTCTAGCAATATTTAAGTACACATCTGGGACTTAAGTGAATTCCTAATGAAAAGGAATAAAATAGTCTTCCTCTCTAAATGGGGTTTGACTCANAAAACTTCCTTATCTAAGCATTTCCAGTAAAATATAATCTTTATAGAACCAATTTCTTTTGCTATTGTAATTTATTCTTGTAAAATTTAATTTTAAGAGTAGTTTATTTCCTAAATTTCAATATGAGTATCTATTTAATCTTATGGATCAAAAAATCTAGATTATATCAAACCTTTAAATATAGCCAGTTCAAAATAAGGATCATTAATACAAAAATGATTATGTTATATTGATAAGATAATAGTTGGACCCCCTACAATAATGATGATTGATTACATGGATAAATCCCAACAGTAATTTCTGATTGATATGTCACTTTTGTTTCATATCTAATATTTAAATCAGATCCATCATGTTAAAATCCCAAAAGATTTAAATAACAATTTCTTATACCCCATCCAGATGGAAAATTGACAACTTAACTTGATCCATCAGGTTTTATGCTTGTTATAGTTGGGCCAATCAAAAAAATATCAGATCTACTCAATAATATTTGATATCCAATTTGTTTAAGGTTTTCTATATAAAAACTTATAGTTACAGTCTCAGATGTTAATATTAATCCCTAAATTATATATATTGTATACTGTTAAATTATTAAATTAAGAACCTAGAGCGTAATAGCTTACAAAATTGGAGATTGCCACATTAATTTTACAATCCTTTTAGTAAGTATGAATGTATGAAGATTTTGGATTTGTTATATTCAAATTATTTATAACTTAGACCCTTTCATCATTAAATGCAAACCAGTTAAATTCAACTCGATAAAATCTTTCTGGACTCTCACAAACTATTTTGACTTTAAATCCTATAAAATAAATTAAGATATCACCGACAGTGCTGACACTAACTATATTTAATGAATATCCTTAAGGAAATGTATATTCCAGATCAAGTCTAGCAATATTTAAGTACACATCTGGGACTTAAGTGAATTATTAATGGAAGGAAATAAAATATTCTTCCTCTCTAAATGGGGTTTGACTCAAAAATAAAATTAAATTTGTATTTTCTTTGTAACTGAAGTGATTCACAAATCCATATTCAAACCTATGATTAGCCATCACCATAAAAACATAATAAAAGATTTACAACATAAAAAAAATAAATTATGATAAATTAAAAGAAAAATATGTTTATAATTTATGTTTTTAAAACTCAGGTATTAACTAAAAGATTTAATCTTTTCAATGTAAAGAATCATTTAAAATTTTCTTAATGAATTAAAATTTAAATTATAAATATCATTTTTGGATTTTCTAAAAGTATATAAAAACATTCCTTTGATTCTTAAAAGGATTATTACAGCATTCATATTTTTCAATTTATTCTCATATATTATAAGTAGTAAATAATAATTTTATTAATAATTTAATTGTTATTAATTTTTTGAATTAATATAATATATTCTTATTATTAGACAAAAAGAAGTATATTTATTAATTTTATATTGGTTTTGATGGTTGACTGATGGCAGATGAGTTTATTTAATGAATTTATATCCAAACCCATCTATCACTTCATTCCATTTACCAATCTTAATTCTTTCTTCATTATATGATAGATTACTACAAATATTTAATATCCAATCTAGTTCGATGTATCTATCTAATTTATTAGCGTTTTATCATTTTTATATTCACCCTAATGATTTACTTTCAAGAATTGAATAAATAAATCATTAAACTATATCCATCTTATCACCATTACCTACTTTATCATATGATTCACAACCTATATAAATTTTACTTTAAACAACACCTACCTTGACTGATTAATTGTCGTTCCCACATAAGTGACCTCCTATCTCCACTAAATCTCATCACTTGACTCATTTCGCTTCCCAATTTTATTACCATTACTTGCTTCATCATATAGCCAAAACCACTAAAAAATTATCAGATTAATGTATTTTTCGATTTAAAATGTTCCTTTCCTACTTCTCTATGTAAAATATCCCAAAAAGAAATTTCTTTTCCGTATCTATATACACTTATAAAAAATTTTGGAAATTATTCAAATCAATCATCGGCTTTTATCCATTTTCCATGTTTTCATCTTATTAATTATATAATCCACCACAACTTTTAATAATATATTGTAATATTCATTTTTTCATTCTCATCAGAGCACTTCCGATTTCCTTGCCTTTTATATTTAAAATATTCTTTAATTTCATATATGAAAGCTTTTTTGATTATTCATTAAATTACTTTACATCCAAAAATTATTTCAGATTTAGCTTTTCCATGTTACTATCCGTTTAACTACTTTATCCATACTTTACAATCAAATTTAAATACTTTATTTACTCTTCATTGATCAAGAATTCAGGCTTTTGAGATAAGTCTTTAATTATATCTGTATTCTTAACAATTTAACATTTACATTCTTAATAGAGAGCTATTCTAATAGTAAATAAATTCATTATTATTATAAAAATTTATTTTTAAGTTCCTAATTGTTTTGGCGGATTCCAAATAAAATCCCAAATAATTTCTTCAATTTCAAAACTATCTTACTACTTTTTTGTTTATACTTTCAAGTGGCATTTATTGCATTCAAAAAAAATTTGATTATTTTAAATGAAATATAACTTTTGATTTTTTTAATTGATAAAAAGAGGGAGATTTAAAGTAGGATTTTTTTGTTTAATCATTAAGATACGATTCTATTTTTTAAATATTTTAGATTTTATAACTTTATCATTATTTATCCTTTAACCTTGATCGATAACTTGTTAAATATATCAAAAAGAAAATTGAATAAGTCATTAAAATTATTATTTTTAACTATTCTTTGTACTCTATATTTGATATATTTCCAAGTCATCAATTTTTGAATGAAGATTGTTTCATCTTTATATAATATTGGCATCTTTTTTCACACACCATTGCATATCAGTTTATAACTTAAAATTTTTTTCCAAAACTGTTAATAAAACCTGATTATTCTTTATAAGATGATTTTTAGAAAAAATTATGAATTTTAAGTCAATAAGTTCTAACCATTTTATATAGGATTCTACGTAAATATTGTTTGAAATTAATCTATTTCCAAAATTTTAAGATATACTTTATCTGATGGAACCTAAGAAATTTAATGAAAGTGGAATATAAGGTCTGCTATTTTTTAAGTGATTCGCTAGCTATGAAACTATTCCTTATGTTTGAATCATTCATAATAAAGAGTTTATTAATTTTTTAAGAATATCTCTGATTTGTTTCGTATTATTCAATTTTTCAATAAATTATATTTAATTGATTGATTGGATATTAAATTGATTAATTTTTTTTCTGGATTGTATTATTTATTAATTTCACTGTATCTAATTAATTTTCTATTTTATATCTTGGTAAATAAAATTTAAATGATTGGTTTGAATATCTAATTTATGAAAGTAATTAGTAAATGACCAAAAAAGAAGGATAAGTTAAGTCTATCTTTTGAGTTGACGCCTTAATAACCTATAAGTTTGTATTTTACTATAACAGTGAAGAAAAAAAAAGAGAGAAAAGAAATTTAAATAAATTAAGTTTTAGATTTTTAATAACAAGAAAATAAAATATAAATTTGATGATTTTCTGAATAATTAAAATTATCAAGATTTAAGTTCAAAGAATTTGTTAAATTAATTTGTATTTTAAACTTTTATTGGCATAATCTCAATGATTCAGATAAATCCATCAATCTTTGATTTTATTTTTAATTAAGAAACATGATTTTATATTGGAATATACATCTAAGGTTTTGTAATTAAAAAAGGATTATTTGAAAAGTAGATATTCTTTATTGGAAAATTATAACTATATATTATGATAATGATCTGATTTCAACTTTTAGTCAATTTAAAAATAATTAAAATGAAGATAAGAATCTGTAATGTTGAAAAAAATGAAAATAGATGGAAAAATTCCAGCGACATATGAAGGTATACAATATTCTGGCAATAATTATTAATTTAAAATAAGAGGACTAACTATAATTCTTGAAAATAATTCAGTTTAAAATACAAAATTAGCTTAAAAAATTTACTCTTTTAGTGGATCTATCTTTAATCTAAAAAAATTATTTTTAGATACATATTCTCATTCAATTATTCTTTATATATATATGTATATTCAAATATTAAATAAATTTTATTTCAAATGGATTAAAAATCGGCAAACCAATAAATGGAATCAAAATTGAAAGTATATAATTGCAAAAATGATTTTGAAATCTAAACCGAAGTAAATAGCTATTTATTATTAGAAATCCTTCAATCAAAATGATATTAATTCAATTTAATAATTTAGAAACCCTCTAAGTCACCTATGTAAAACTTACTATAATTTTAGCTTCACCAATAAATCTCAAAATTCCATACTAGAAAAGTTTTGAGTAAAATTTAAATTTTTAAGTTTAGCATTAGAATGTGGAATCTATCAAGTAACTATTAAAATAATATTGTAGAGTTCAAAAAATGGGATAAAAGGATTTTGATAATGAATAAAAAGAAAAAACTTAAGAGATATTAGGTTGGTTATGGGATATTGTGGAATGTAGATTTATCCCATCAATTTACTAAATCAAATTTACTCTAGATAACACAATGATTTACACCAAGGATGGTGAAACCTTAAGAATGTAACACTTTATTATCTTTTAATTTTAATAGTGAAAAACTAAAAGACACTTCAGTTAAACCAGAAGTCTTAGCAAACTTAGAATAAATTTGCCATCTTAAATGGTATGGTTAATACAGTTAGAAGGAATAAAAGATTGGAAGATGGTCAGTAAAGTGGAAGGGAGAAGATTTGAAAGAAGTAAATGCTTATTATACAGAAAATGGAAAAAAATAAGGCATATGGAAAGATCTTATTAGGGTATTATTTATTGATTAAGAGTGAAGCCGAAGCATATGAAATAGGCGAATATGTGGATGGTTAAAGGATGGGATATTGGAAAGAAATTTATAATGATAAAGAGATGAAGAAAATATTAATTATTAATAATTTATATTGGTGGAGGTGTTTATAATGAATAAGGTGAAAAGAATAATAAATGGATTGAGTTAAGTGAAGATTTTTGGGATTAGTCATAAGTAACTTTTTAAGGTGAATTTAAAAATGGGAAAAAAGTAGGGAAATGGTACATTTGGTATGAAGATATTGATATTTGGGGAAATAAAAATATTGTGATGTAAATAATTTAAAATAATTAATCCAATTAATTATGTTTGTCAAATTTTTAGTGATGGTGGATCATATGATGAAAAATGCGAGAGCCTTAAGATTGGGTTATGGATTGATTTAGCTAAGAGATTTCATTATCACAAATAAGTGACTTATCAAGGTCAATATAAAAACAGTAAAAATGTTGGTAGATGGGATATTTGGTTTAGGTAGTATGCTGAGAAAGAGTTTAAATAAATGTAAAATTATAATATTAAATTTGTGATTAATTATTCAAAAATATATAAGTGGGGGAGGATAATACGATGATAATGGTGATGGAATTAAGATTGGAAAGTGGATTGAATTGGATGATGAATTTTTTAGTTTGAAATAAGCAACTTATAATGGTGTCTATGAGAATGGTAACAAAGTTGGTAGATGGAATGTTGAATATAGATAATTTAGTAGTGAATTATTCTCATAAATGTAAAATTTTAATTATTGATGCGTAATTTTTAGTGGTGGTGGATAATATAACAGCCAAGGTCATGGTATTAAGACTGGGGAATGGATTGAATTAGATAAAGAATTTTATAAATATAAATAAATAATTTATATTGGGGAATACAAAAATGGTAAGAAGTTGGGTAGATGGGATATTCAATTTAGATAATTTTGCAGTGATTAATTTTCAATAATGAATAATTATTTTAAAATAGTACTTAATTAATTTTTTGTGCAAATGTATTAGTGGAGGTGGATCATATGATGAAAATGGCAATGAAATTAAAATAGGAAAGTGGATTGAATTGGATAATATGTTTTCTAATTTTAAATAAGTAACTTATAATGGTGAATATAAAAATGGTAAAAAAGATGGTAAATGGGAACAAATGAAAAGAGAATTATATAAAATTGATGAAGGATTCAAAAAAGTAACTGAAATGAACTGTTGTATTTGAAATTTAATTTTAATTATAAATGCATGTAATAATCAAATATTTTATCATTTTTATTATAAATATTATTATCAATAAATTAAAAGCATTATCCTTGAATTTTTATCGAAAATAGCATTAGAGGAAATTAAAGTGATTTTATATTTATATATGAACTGAATACGTAAATAATTATTTAAATTTATCTAAAGGAGATTTAATTTCAGAGAAAATACCGGAAAAAAAAGATGATATTAAATATCTAGTGAAAATAAATACCAAATACTAAAAATATTATGCTAGACTCTTCTAACTATAATGAATTTAGTTTATATATTTTCTGTCGATAGATCGAAAATATTATTATTTGAATATTTCTAAGAGATATATTAATGTTAAATCTTAGCATAAATGATTCTGTCATTAATAAGTAGAGCTAATGTCTTTTTTTTGGGGATTCCCAGATAACGCAAAAGGGTCGCCAAAACTGATTAACATTTAATTCATCATTAAATCTCCCTTTTTATAGAAGTAAAACTCATTTTATGACTGAAGCTTTTTAACTTGTTATCATAATGAATGATATATATTAAAGATACCTTCAAATAACCTAAAAATTTTGAATAATTAAAAGCAAAATTATAGAAAGAATAATCAAAATATGCATTTTTATTATTACACAATAAAATTTAAATTATTAAAATATTTATATTATTCATTTAATCTTAGATTAATTTTATTTCCTTTATTTAATTCACATTCAATGAGGTTAATCTGAATATTTAGATTCACTTCTATTGATAAAATTGCTTGTAATAGCTAATTATAAAATCTAATAAGAATTTGTAATTTTACTCTAGTTACCTATTAATATTTTTTCAACTAATATTTTAAGCAGCCATCATGATCATGAGAATTTTATTTGCATAAATTAATATTATCTATTCTATTTTTTTATCATTCCAAACGTCAAACAAATAACTTCACAATAATGAGTGATTTCGTTTAATTCATATCCCAATTTAGGTTCTAAGCATTATTAACTCATAAGAATGTTGCCTCCCAATTACAACCAAAATTTGGAATTCTTATAAAAAAGGATTTTATCTAAAAAATTGATCTAACCAATTTAGTAAAATATTCATTCACCCAAATTTCATGATCATTTATAATTCTATCTAACAAATAAACAACCAAATATTTTTATCAGGGAAATAAGAAAATAAGAATCCCTCGTATATTTAATTTTTTTACTTAATTCTAAATATTTTCAATTCAATTTGAAATAATTCAGCATTTCATTTTTATAGTGATAAAACTTCTTTACTAACACTTAAGTTGTATAAAAAGCAAACCTTAAACTAATTTATTTATAATCAAGTTGGAATAACACTAAAATTTTCATTCTTATATTTTTATTTAAAATTAAACATCAACTTATTACACATAAAGTTAAAGAATATAATAAAGAAACCAAAAATAAATTATCTAAATTTAATTTTGTTTAATTAGGATGTAATTTAATTTTTAATTTCAAATTTAGTTATTTTATAAATGTTTGCCATAATCTTCAATAAATTTCGCTTTTTTTATATAAAAATAATTAACCCTTTTTATAAGAAATTTCACGCTTTGATTATACATTAATTACGAAGATCTCTTTGAAAAAATTATTTTTAATGAAAATAATTCGGCTGCGTGAAGCCTGACGTAAGTTGAATAGAGACTGGGTTT
>CAJJDO010000127.1:241478-260412 GCA_905183005.1 Paramecium pentaurelia | reverse complement strand
TATTTATAATTATAAATTACTTCACCTTATATAATGCTATTTTGTGTGATTACCTTGTTTAAAAATCTATTTTTCAATTTTTCATATATGTATGAATGATATTATAATATAAATTAATTACTAAAATAGATCATTTAGTTAATGACAATTTGAATTTTTTAAAAAATATTAATTTTCAAAAAGTAAATAAATATTTCATCACTTTATTCACTAACAAAAATGTTATACTTTCTATATTCATTTGCTCAATAACCAATATTTCTTATAAATTTAATTTCTTAAAATTATACTCTTTTACACTGATTTTTATATACTGATAGTTTTAGATATAATTATAAATAAATTGATCTTATATTTTATGGAAATTCACAATTTTTATTATTATTTTTGAAAAAGATGGGCACTTAATTAGATGATAAATTTATGAAAACATTCACATATAATTAAAATATTGCTTCTAAAAAGTTCTCTTGATCTGATCATTTATTTAATTCCAAGAATTGATTTCAAAACTACATGATAAAAAACTATTATCTTTTACTAGATTACAGAAAAGTAATTGTACCAATGTGTAGGCTAAAAGTTGCAATTTCATTCTAAATTCAATGCACAAAATCCAATGCCTTAATGTTATAACCCAAGACTGATACCATGAGTAAATCAGATAAATTAAATGAAAGTGAACAACATTGATCTTTTTATTCAATTGAATCATCATAGAAATTCATATGAGGGGATAAATGTAAATTTCATATAATTTTTCACATTATCAATATAAATCTTAGTTTTTTAAGATTGGATATTTTGATTTTAATTTTTGTATTAAATGATTTATTACGTAATTAAGTTTATTCAAATTATCTATAATTAAATTATGATGTCTAATTATTCTCCTACCAATTCCAAATTTGAAAGTTGCTCTCTTTCTCTTAAAGTGACTTCTTTTCTTTCCACATATTATTTGCTTTTTTGAAAACACTATGATCAACTTAAATTCAATTAAGCATTTCAACTAAGGATTTCAAAAATATCCATATATATTTCTGAAAATAATAAAAAGATTATTTAGTTTGCAAAGATGTAAAATAAACAAACTACAATTTTTAGAGAATTAAGATCATTATGAAAGCCCATTCTATAAAATTAGTACTGTTAGCGAAGCTATCCTTATGTTTAATCTTGATTAATTAGATAGAAGAATCTAGTTAATCTTAGCTTTTGTTGAAACTAATTAGTTTATATAAAAAATGAATTTTTAACTTTTAAAGATTAATTTAATAGAGCTTGTAGTGAACTTAGTTTATGGAAATATTATTAGAGCTCTTAACATTTTCATATACAACCAAGGATTAACTCCTCTAGAGAATAGAATATTAAGATTCATCCTTGAATTAGAATAATTACCTAATTTTTATTCATTCGTCTATTTTTAAATGAATCATTTCAGCAGTCTTTATAAGATTAATTCATCATTGTTAATTTAAATATTTTCAAATGCAAATTTCAATTACTATTGTGGATGGAATTTTTCTAATAATGAGTTTCATTATCTTCAAGCTCAAAACACAACTAAGTCTATAAAATTATTTGTTAGATGAAAAGTATATATCTTAAATTCTACATTTTTAACTAAATGAACCTTATAATTTCAATTAAATATTTTATTATTTTTATTAGCCTCAGGAAACAAACTTAATACTTAGAGTATTAATATTTAATAATAAATTTAAGATATTATATTGAAAGTCGTAGATTATTTATCAAATATTTGATTTCAGACATAAGTTTGATTTTGATTTATTTTTAAAATGAAAATGATTGCACATATGGATTTATTAAAGTGATTTCTAAGTAAAATTTTTTCTAATTAAACATTATTTTCTTTTAAGCAATAATCGAATAAATATTAAAAGAACTTCATCATATACTATTTTTGAATTGTAATTCAGTTTTTGGATACAAATAGATATAAAACATCAAATGCAAAATTTTTTTCCTAGTGCCAAATAAAAAATTAAGTAATCATAAATATCATCTCATTAAAAAGAATTTATGATTCCTCTACTTATAGGATATTTTTCCCTCTTTTTTAATGGAATCTCTTCAAACCTGAATTATTAATATAATTTAAGTCCTATTTCTATGATGAATATAGCAATTAATTTTTTATTGAAAATTTTTTATTGAAAATTAATTGTTTAAATAATATAATTAATATTTAATCATTTTAATATCAAATATGAATATCTTAAAATAAAATTAAACATAAGAAGCACAACAAGAAACAATTTGTAAAATTCACAATTTAGAATTTATTGCAGTGGATTTAGACTTATCAGATAAATCACAGATACAATTCTTTTGTGGTAAATGCTTAGTTGAAAAAATAAATAATAATAAAATGACAACTATAGAGTAATCTAAAGAAAGAATTATATAAATTAAGATTTAATAAAAAGAGATTAAAACTAAAGAGACTTAAGCTAGACTCAATTATTATAAAAACATATTAGATCAAATGATGGATTTTAAACAATCTATTATTGATTCTTTGGATAAAATGTAAAAATAAATATAAAAATATATATGTTCAATTTAAAAAGAAAAATAAGAATTATAAGATTATGATTAACAATCCAATTATTTTGATGACTTAAAGCAATTATCAGAATTATATTCATAAGAATAATAGAAATCATCTAAATTAGATGAAGATACTACCTTCATAAATGAAATGTAAAGACAATTTGAATTATTATTCAATTGTTCTGAATACTTTTCTACTATAGATACTTTTAAGAATACAAAAGAGATAATAAATGATGTTATGGAAAATAACATTATTGAATTAATTCCTTTATAGACAATAAAATATGATTCTGTATAAATTATATAAAGTTATATAGAAAACACCAAGTTTAAGTAGAATTTGTAATATTCACAAAAAGGAAATTATTATGATTAACATGGAATCTTAGAATAAGAAAATCGAGGATAGATTTGTTTGTGTTGATTGTATTTCTGAAAATTCATAAGTTAAATATTCAACTATTGAAAATGTAAATAAATAATGGAAGGAATATAATGAAGAATCTGATAAAATAATAAAAGAGTATAAAAAGGAAAGTAAAGACAAAAAATAGGATTTGATCAACTAATTGGCTCAAATGAGAAAGAATTATAATAAAAAATTAAATGAAATAAGTGATAAAGTGATTTCTGAATAATTCTTAAGTATAGATAAACAAAAATAACCAAATTAAATAAAGAAAATTTCCATTTAAACATTAGATGATGAATAATTATTGAAAGATTTAAAATAATTGATAGAGAAGGAAAAAGAAAAAGTTTAATTAAATTAAACAATAACAAATTACAAAAATAAAGATTCAATATTCTCAAAAGAAATTGAATTCCATTTAGAATCTTTAAAATAATATGATCTATAAGATATTTAGTAATCATTAGATATTCTCAAAGGTATCTCAGGTATTAAATTTATGAAATTTCATAGTGGAGAAAAATCTGATTCTGCAGCTATCTGAAATTATCTAATAAATGTAAAAAAGCGGTTAAAAGGATGAAAATCATAAAAATTACAATAACTTTATAAATGAATTTTTAGAGTTTATAGATTAAGCAAAAAAATATCAATTGTAATTAAATTTATTTGATTAATCTATTTCAAACTATTAATCGCATACTTAAAAAATATAATAGATTTTATAAAATATTGAAGTAAAATCGAATGATGATAAAATAAATAAATCAGAATAGTAGCCAAAATCTAAATAATAAAATTTACTTAATATTTTGAAAGAATATTAGAATATCTTTGATAATAATAATTAATAATTGTAAAAGTATTGTAACATACAATAAATGGAAAATGATTTAATAAAATTGACAGAAACTATTAGAAATTTAGAAATTGATAGTAATATTATTAAATATTAATAGAAACTAATGAAATTAATTTATTATAAAAGTCATTTGACTAACAACTCATTCAACTAAATGATAAGCTAGAATTAAAGTAAAAAGAATATAAAAATGTCAAAGAATAATATGATCAAGCAACTTAAGAAAATATAAATTTGAAAAATTAATATGAATAGGATAAAAAACTATTAATTAAAAAATCAGAAGAAGAATGTATTTGATTCTCATATTATCTATAGAAAAAAAAATAAAACAAGATTTTAACCAAAAATTAAATTAAAAAGATTCGCAAATACAAGAAGCATTAAGAAAACTTGATTAAATTAATAAAGATACCTTAGAATAAGAGAAAATAAAGAAAATGGAATTAGAAAAAGTATTCGATTTATTTATTATTTTTAGATTCAATAGTATAATAAATCATTAACTTTTTCAAATACTTATAAACATAATAATTGTTCAGTAAGTGAAGGGGGTAAACTTGTTGCTGAAGTTGGAAATAATCATTGGTGTTTTTGTGTTTGTGAATAAGCCATTCCAAAAACTGGGAAAATACAATATGCATTTTAAATACTTTGTGAACAAGAACTATTTGTTGGAATAGGATTTAGAGATATAATGAAGTAAAAGAATTTTTACGATTGTTGTAATGTTGGGGATGGGTATATAAATAAAGTATGATAGAACATATTTAATAAAAGAGAATGGTTATATATACTCTCATCATAACAAAGATATACATGGTAAAGAATTATCATTTAAATTTAAAAATAATGATATAATAATAATCGAAGTAAGTATTGAAGATAAATATATTAAATGGACTAGATAGAATAATCCACAATTATCATTTGTTGTAAATATGAAAATGATTATTAGTATTTGGGAATAGATACATCTTAAGAATTATATCCATGTGTGGGTCTATATAGACAAGCTAAAATAAAAATATTAGACTGTTCATTAGTTTGATGAAAAAGAAGAATATTAAATAATTTTATAAATTATGAATATTATTATTAAAATATAATAATAAACTGTGATTGTAGTTTTGATAATTCTTAAAAGAAACATTGAAATGTTATTAAGATTCTAATTTTGATTTATATAAAATAGTTGAATTATTTATTATAATCGAAGATAAATTAAATTAATTTGTATATCTAAGAAAAATTTTAAGATTAATTGATAAAAAAAATCAAAACTAAGTATCTTATAATCCTTATGTTATTTTAGAAGAGATTATTAATTATTTCTATATTTTATTTAAAAAAATGTGGCTTTGTGAAGAGAGTTTATAAACATAAGTGAAAGTAAATATTTTGTATATTGAATGATTCTGGAATCAAGTGAGTTCGAAACTATTTCATATTATCTTTGATAGATGAAACGAAAGCAATGTCAATATATTCTGTGTTATTAATTAGAGGTTAAGTCGAAATAGATTAAGCGAAAATATCGAGTATTATTAAATCATCAAGGTCTCTTTAACTTTTAATGATATGTTATTGAGTTTTTCAAATTAACATCAGATATTTTGCACTCACCGATTTCTTATCACTTTTCTTTAATTTATAATTAAAAAATGGAATAAAATCCAAATATCTTTATTTCAAAGCATTTAATTCTGCTTAATACCTCCATAGCGAACCTAGCAATCATCATTGATATATAATATATATTAATGATATAGTTCACAGAAGTCATCCATTTATCATTTATAAAGAAGCTTATTTAGATCAAAGATAACTCCTTATTGATGATGTTACTGGAATTTTAGAAAAAAAAATAGAAATAAGATATAAATATATGCATATCTATACTTGTTATGCTAAGAATATTGAGAATTGATCATTTGATCTTAGCTCTATCTAATATTATTTTAGAATTAATGAGTAGGAAAAAAATTAAAAATCAGCTTTCTTATAAAGAAAAATAAATCTCAACACAGTAAAGAGTTTATTGTAGGTAATCTTAATGGTTAATTTAAACTAGATCTTTCAGCATTTTCAAAGTATTAATTAAATTTTAGAGTTTATAGTAGTATACTAAATTGATTTAAAATACTCTAAAATGTAAAAATAATGTAAGAAACTATCAAAATGATTATTCCATTAAATAATCCTCTCTGAATAATTTAATAAATCAAATTATTAATTATTGACTCTTGAAACAATATTATATTGAAATAAAAAAGTAAAAAAAATTAACTTTTATTTCTGATGATGTCATAATTTGGGTCATCCAAGGAACCGCCTCCTTCGATCCCCTAATAGGATGATAGCGTTCTACATCGGTTAGGGACAAATGCTGACCATTAAAATCAAGGAAATCAGAATAAAATCAAGAGGGTGAAATTTAAAGACTAGTAACAAGGACACTCCTCCAGAGACCAGGTTGAAGCAAGCCTCTCGGAGGAAGATGTGCATCTAAATATGTAATGCCAAATTATAATCTAAACATCATTGAAATGACCTTTATTTTAAGAAAAAATTATTATTAAATAAATATATAANAATTGAATTGTAAAATAGCTAATTGAAGTGATTTATTCAAGAAAATCATGAATGAAGACTTTGAAAATTACAGGAGAAATTTTTTAAAAAATAAACTACCAAATAAATTTGATTAATATTAACAAAAAAAAATATTTTTTTCTTTGCAATTTATTATTTATTAAAAATTAAGGGGTCAAAAATTGGTAAATAAGTTTTTAAAGAATTAATTTTTCTAATAAAAATTAAATATTTCTAATTTATCAAAAAAACTATAAAGTTATACCTTTTTTAAAGTTTTCTTCAAATGCAACTTTTATAAAATTTTTAAGACTTCAACTCAAACTGAATATTTTCTAATTTTCTATTCTATCTTTATCTGTTTTTCTTTAACTTTTTCTTAAATTGATAATTGTTTTTCTTTAGACATTTTAATATTCTTTGAAAACTTTAATTAACTTTTGCTACTGATGATTTCATAATTGGGGTCATTCAGGGAGCTGTCTCCCCCAATCATCTAACATGACGGTAGCGTTCTACATCGGTTAGAGACGATTGCTGACCATGACTATCAAGGAAATCAGAATAAAATCAAGAGGGTGAAATTTAAAGACTAGTAACAAGGACACTCCTCCAGAGACCAGGTTGAAGCAAGCCTCTCGGAGGAAGATGTGCATCTAAATATGTAATGCCAAATTATAATCTAAACATCATTGAAATGACCTTTATTTTAAGAAAAAATTATTATTAAATAAATATATAACATGAGATTAAATTTAATAAATTAATCTTATTCAACTAACCAATTGGAAGAAAACAATTTATCAAAAAAAAATCAAACCGATTAAGATGTTTGAATAAATAGAACTTTTATTAATGATTAAAGGATTAATTGAATTATATTTTATAAAATTTGAGATTTGAAATTTATGGAATCAGCTTTTTTAATTTATCAAATTAAACTTAAAAATTGATTTTTTCAAATGCGAACAAGAATTTAAAGCAATGATTTTTTGTGTAGGGTGATCTTCTTTTAAATATTTTATTTGGTTAGCGATTTGTATTCTTTCTCTATTCTTTTTGAAATATAAAATATGGATAGTATGGGATATTAGAAATTGGCATATTTGTATTGTTGTATTTTTTTTTAATGTTTTAATCACTAACAAACACAAAGCTTTGGGAAAGGGTCTTTAAATAGGTTATTCGAGAGATTCATAATAGAAAATGAAAAAAGTTATGAAATTACGAATTGATCAATCACATAAAAATATACAAAATGTCCACAATATATTTATGGTTAAAAAATCAATTTTTTTATCAAAATTTTGGTAATTTAAGTTTCTTTTTATTTTAAAAACTCAATAAAATGGATATAAATAAAAAAAAATTAGATATTAGCAACTTTGAATCAATATTTTATGAATTAGAAATACAATAAAATACAGATAATAATCAATACATTAAATAATTATATTTAAGAATCATAAAATTCGATAGTGTATATTTTAAACAATAGGACTAAAGAAAAATTTTAGATCTTTTTTTAACTTTTTACAATTTTTTTAATTTTCAACACTTTTCTAAAATTGTTTTGAATATTTTCTATAAATATCTTTTTAATTAAATATAATAAATAAGTAATAGTTATATATATATAGAGAAGATAATATAAATAAAATTAAAGAAAACTAGAGGAATATAGGATTGGAAAATGGATTGAATTAAATGATAACTTTTATAGGTATATTGCTTAAATATTAATTGGAGATTATCTGAAAAGTTTATGTTAAGAATCTCAGGTTACGGAATTTATTCAATAAGAAAATAAATTTAAAATTATTGAATTGTATTAAAAGATAGATGATTTAAAAACTAAAATGGATTAATAAATATGTGAAAACTATTTCAAGTATTTTTTTATTTTAACTATCAGCATTTGTTAAGTAGTATTCTTTGGTTCATATTAAAATTTTATAAAGTAAATAAATATCAAATTGCTTCTTTTATGAAAGGTATTGAGATAAAAAATTCTCAGGAGTTTTATCAGATTAACATAAATTAAGTACTTCAATAATTTATGAGAAAAGTAAAGATAAATTAATCAAAGTTTAGAAGAAAGCATAATAATTAGGTGTTGAAAAAAAAATAAAATATAGTATTTCACGTTGTCCATGCTAAAAAATTTGATAATCCTTCTTGATAAATTAAATATTATCATTTTAGAATTTTCTCATAAAGGATATAAAATTTTTCAAATCTGACATTTCAAACTTTTGTTATAAGCAATTATCTCTAATTGTATAACAGTGGTTTCTATTTTGGAATTTTATGAATCCAAACTCTAGATGATTATGATTAATCAAAACATTTAAAAATCAAGTGTTAATAATGCTTGAATGAAACTATTCAATATATTAATACTTAATTAATAAAAGCTAGAATACTCTAATTAAATGATACATTCTATAAAATTATTTATGCTTACTTCCAATAATTCTATATTTTTTCTTTTCTGAATCCCAAACTTTAGTCTTCTAAGGTACTATCCTCCTATATCTTCTAAGAAATTGTCTTTCCTGATTGCTGTCTATCTACCAAATTAGTTTAAATTAGATTTTTATATCTCAAACCATTATAGATGTTTTGGTCTAATCTAAATTAATAGATCCTAATGAATCTCTATATTTGAATAAAAATAAATAAATACGCTTTGAAGATAAATCCATCATTTTTTTAAGTATTTTTTTTTCTTTTTAAGCAATATATAATTAAATTTTAAATATCTTGATCAAATAGTAATCCAAATTATTGAAATTTTAGATTTAAAATTAAAAAAAATTGAATTTTTAAAGTATGTAATTTATTTAACTTCAATTTTAATAATTTTTTTCAAAATGATACTATATTTGTAGGTAGACATGTTTATATACATGCGATTGGTGTATTCCCTAATCTGATACCACTATGGATTAAAGTTGCCAATGATTTTAAAATTATTGGCTCACATCACCCTATGAGATATAAGAATAATATTCTTCTGGTTAGCCTATAGAGCCATTAACTAATCTCTTTAACGGAAGTTGACTAAGCAGGACTTTAATACAAAATCCTTGCTCAAGTAGGTGGAGAGATGAGTTTATCATAAATAAAAGCTTAAGAAGAAAAAGTTGGGAAGGAAATACTAGTTGGATTTAAAATATCTAATCGAAAATGTCTAGCCTAGAAATTAAATATCAAAAGAAAACAAATTATGTTAAATTATATGACAATCATTTTATCCTTATTAGATAAGGGAAGAAGTATAAGGAGTAGCTTTTCCTATCACCTAATCTTAGAAAAAGGTAATTAATGAATAAGAACGAAAGTAAATTTTTTTACAAGCATAGGATTAGATTTTAAGTTCAAATGAATAGTCAGTAAATGAGAGACTCTATATTTTAAATAAGGAACCAGCTTTTGTAATAAAGACAGTAAAATTTATGTAAGAACCTAGTGATGATTAATGAAGGAAATCTTTGAGAGATTAACAGAAGTGAATAATAGATTGAGAAGTTATACTTTTTAGTAGGAAAAACCAATAGAATTAGAACTTAAACATAAATAAGTCTAGGAGAGTTTGAGAGAAGTTTTTTTAACAAAAGCTAATAATTTATTATCTTCTCCCTAATCATCCCAATGATGGATTTAAGTCCCAAATACCTTAATGAAAGAAGAATGTTAAATGCATTAATGATTAACTGGTGTAATTATTAGCCCTTTGACCAAGACTTGTTAAGTGTTTTCAGGAGTTATCTACTATTCTATATTAATATCTTGGATGAATAATCTAATCCAACTAAAAAAGTTCGAATAGTATTAAGACACACGAATTCCATCATAAATAATATTTCTATTCATTTTAATTATAAATAAAATTGTAAAATACTTACATTGCTCAGGATTAATTGAATAATCCTTTGCGGAATAATTAATTAGTTATAAGTTGATGAAGGCTAGTTAATCAAAAAAATTTTGAATTTTAATAAAATAAATAAAGGCTTAAAAATAAATTATCTTTGTTTTTACAATTTACTTCTCTTCCAGCCATCAGAAGAAAGGAGTTTTCTATTCGAGACTCTTGATTTAATGATCCCTTGATCCACTCAAAAATTCTATTATAAGTAATTTGCCTTTGAGGTTCGACATGAGCAACAGAGGAAGATCAACTTGTAATCTTTATTTGGCTTTAATCTCCGCTGTTGAGTGAGACATTATTCTTTTCTCTACATAGTTCAAATAAGAGGGAAAGAATGTAAGGAAAAGAAGACAGTCAACTAGGGGTAGAGGAGAAAGAGAGACATTATTGATTATTGAAATGTTTTTTGGTGTCTATTTAATAAGAGATGGAAGCTCGGCCATGGAACTGGAATATTTCCTTCAGGTTGGCCTGGTGAGGATTAAAAATGAAATTTTGAAATTTTTGAGGATTATATAAATTACCAAAATAAATCATTAATTAAAATTGTTTAATTTAGAATTTTTTCTCTTTTTTCTAGAACTTTTCAGAAAAAATAATTTCATTCAGAAAAAGGCCTGCTATAGCCAATAAATGTTTTTTTTTTTTNTTTTGTAATAAAGACAGTAAAATTTATGTAAGAACCTAGTGATGATTAATGAAGGAAATCTTTGAGAGATTAACAGAAGTGAATAATAGATTGAGAAGTTATACTTTTTAGTAGGAAAAACCAATAGAATTAGAACTTAAACATAAATAAGTCTAGGAGAGTTTGAGAGAAGTTTTTTTAACAAAAGCTAATAATTTATTATCTTCTCCCTAATCATCCCAATGATGGATTTAAGTCCCAAATACCTTAATGAAAGAAGAATGTTAAATGCATTAATGATTAACTGGTGTAATTATTAGCCCTTTGACCAAGACTTGTTAAGTGTTTTCAGGAGTTATCTACTATTCTATATTAATATCTTGGATGAATAATCTAATCCAACTAAAAAAGTTCGAATAGTATTAAGACACACGAATTCCATCATAAATAATATTTCTATTCATTTTAATTATAAATAAAATTGTAAAATACTTACATTGCTCAGGATTAATTGAATAATCCTTTGCGGAATAATTAATTAGTTATAAGTTGATGAAGGCTAGTTAATCAAAAAAATTTTGAATTTTAATAAAATAAATAAAGGCTTAAAAATAAATTATCTTTGTTTTTACAATTTACTTCTCTTCCAGCCATCAGAAGAAAGGAGTTTTCTATTCGAGACTCTTGATTTAATGATCCCTTGATCCACTCAAAAATTCTATTATAAGTAATTTGCCTTTGAGGTTCGACATGAGCAACAGAGGAAGATCAACTTGTAATCTTTATTTGGCTTTAATCTCCGCTGTTGAGTGAGACATTATTCTTTTCTCTACATAGTTCAAATAAGAGGGAAAGAATGTAAGGAAAAGAAGACAGTCAACTAGGGGTAGAGGAGAAAGAGAGACATTATTGATTATTGAAATGTTTTTTGGTGTCTATTTAATAAGAGATGGAAGCTCGGCCATGGAACTGGAATATTTCCTTCAGGTTGGCCTGGTGAGGATTAAAAATGAAATTTTGAAATTTTTGAGGATTATATAAATTACCAAAATAAATCATTAATTAAAATTGTTTAATTTAGAATTTTTTCTCTTTTTTCTAGAACTTTTCAGAAAAAATAATTTCATTCAGAAAAAGGCCTGCTACAATGTCTGACAGTGAGACATTTGATGTACATAGCATGATAGGGACGTAGTTCTCCCTTCCTTCAAAAACTAGCAAATCTCCAATTTTAGTGATTATTACCTATATATATATTTAATTTAATTAAAAATTCTTAATAATATGCTTATTGTTATCACATGCCACAAATTCATTTTTTAAATCAATTCAATTTCTTCCTAATTTATTAAATACTCTTTGGGAACAAAATCTGAATAAAATATTCTAAAAACTATTGAATTTATCATCATAAATAAGCAAATTAATTTACAGTCTTCAATCTATATGTTTTTACTTAAATTGAAATCAAAAATAAATTTAGATTTGTAATGGAAATTCAAAAGACTATATTGCTAATTAGTTTTCCATTAAATATTAATGAATTGTATCATCATTAAGAATTAAAGAAGGCTAGGTAGTGAAGAAGTCAAATTAACAATTCCTCTTAAATAAAGCTTATCCATAATATTTACGATTAATAGTTTTAAGCATTCAGTTTATAGTTCTTTGGAAAAAGTTCATAAGAATTGTTTCTTCTAATATTTATAATGATATAACTAAATATTTTTGAAATTGCCAAATGGATAATTTCAGAAAAATTAAAAGAAATGTAATGAGTGATTGAGGTATATAAATTATGAATATATTAATAAATACTCATTTTTTTTTAAAGCGTTTAAACATTCATCTAAATATTTTATTTAGATAATACCTTTCCTGTCTTTAGTCCATTAATGATTTGGAATGATCTTTAAAGCTTTTTCATATAATATTAATGCTTCTTAATATTAATTCTAATCTTGTAAACAAGCACCTATAAATTAAAAAGAAACTTTCACCTTTTTTCCATAATGAATCTAAGTGATTTGGATTGATTTATAGAGATTACTCAATCACTTCGATGATTATTTAAATATTTTCAATAATCTTAAATTGAAACATTTCAATTTTTATAGTAATGAGTTAGTTACCTTCAAATAAAAAAAAAATTAGTACTTTAAGTACATAATGAAAGACAATCTTTTGGATCTATTTACAATTCTTTGCCCAAATGATAGCTTCACTGTATTAATCAATCATCCTTAAACTCTACGCTAACACATTAAATAATCATCATACCCTTACATTATAATGAATAAGAATGTTTTGGATCAACTTACAATGCTTTATCAGCCAAAATGATTGCTTCATTGTATTAATCTTTATAATAAATCATTTTCATTCATATAAATTAAACTCTCAGCTAACACATTAAATAATAACCATACCTTTACACCATAACGAAAGAGAATGTTTTGGATTAAAAATTAATGATTAATCCAATATTTTAATTGCTTCTTTATAATTATCATCATCCTAATATAGTTTATAACCTAATTTAATAGATTTATTACCTATTTTAAATAATTCTTCTGATTTATTAATATCTAAATTAGATATTTGATAATAATTTAATTCAGATAATTTTAGATCAAATAATAATTTTTCAATTGAATTTTGGAAATCTTAAATAGATTATTTGATCAATATTAAGTTTTTTTATTCAAATGATTTGAATCCAATACTTTCAGCAAAGAAAGAATCCATTTAGAATCTAAGTTAAAAAATTATTGTTCAGATTTTTGGTATTTTGATCTAATTCCTCCAATCAATAAATAGAAATATTAATAAGCCAAATCCATTTATTTATTCAAATCTATAATTAAGTCTTCACATTGTTTTTCAATATTTTAAATATGGTCAAACATAAATGATAAATCTTATTAATGTTAAAGATGAGAAACATGATTTCCATTTTATATACATTAAATGCATTATAATCTATTTGCTTTACAAGATTCATTAAAACATACTAATTTTACATCATTGATATGCTCTGAATTTGGACATTTGATTATAGTATCATTTATTTTATTCATAATTAATATTAATATTCAATCTTTTTCTAATTCTATTAAAAATATTATATAAACTCATTATTATTAAATTATATATTTCTATTCCTACCTAATAATTTTAATAAATTTTAATTAAAATATATATCTAATTTATACTATAAAAATTTGGAATCCTAGATTGTAATAACAATAGATCTATTAGGAAATTACCTCTTGATTATTGAATCTATTTTTTTAAATTTCCATTCTAATTACTTTAATTTTAAAGGATTGGCAAAATAAATGTGATTCGCTTGAAATTTTATATGATAATCCATGATGGCTGATAATCAATTGAAGACTTTATTTGCAATGCATTCTCAAATATCATTTTTAAGGGCATATTTAAAACTTATCAATACTATAAGGTCTTAAGTTAAAATTGAATAAATTTCCAATAAATACAAACATTGACTTGTACAAATATTGCTTTTGAATAATTAACTTCCGTTTTTTCATCTATAAGTAAAAGACTACTAAGTTCCTTTCAAATTTAAGGCTAAGTGCATATTTTAGAATTTTTAAGTTCGTTAATCTTTGACATTAATAAATCTATAGAGTTATTTAAAAAGATGAGGTATTTAAGATGGTTTAAGCAATTTTCATCAAGCATATTTATGGTTTCTAAATGTTAAAATTTTACCTAATTTTTCAATGAACTATGATTTATTTTAAATAATCCAGATCAAATTATTAAGTTTTAGAAGCAACAAATATTTAACAGGTGGAATTATTAGTAAACTTATCTTCTTTGAGAAATACCAATAACAGAATTAATTATCTGTGGATGATAGATCATAAGAGATATAATATTTAAAAGGAACAATTCCATCAAGGTTGATTAATTATTTATTATATTTTTAGACAAAAATGTAAAAAATTTATCAAAGAGAGGCTAAAACATAATTTAATAAACAGTTAATATCAAATTATTACTTCCTTCACTATTTGCTAGTTATAAAATTATCCAATTAAGTCCACATATATTAATATCAGATTTACACATAAATTAAAACCATTAAATAAGTTTATCTATCTTTTTCTTTTGAATATCAAAGAGGATTTTAAAGATTTTCAATATTTTAATTATTCAAATACTTAAATTTAATAATATAGTGTTTAAATAATTTAAAATTTTGAAAAAAACCTGCTCCTAAATTTTCATTTATATTAGAATATTAGACTAATTGTTTTTTGCTTTCAATATCATCTGTTTCTTGATTGTTGAAAAAGTTATCTGTATTCAATACCATATTTATACAAAAAAATTTATTACAAAATCATATCAAAATGAGTTTTAATCACTATTCCTGAAACTTACTTAGTCAGTCGATAGATCATCTAAATAATTGATAAATTAATTTGTAACTAACAACCTAAAATTTCTGATATTAAATACGTATGGAGAAATTATATTTATCAGTCTCTCATTTGCCATTTTTATATTTAAATAGTGATTACTAGTTGTAGTATGAGAATTGAAATATTACTTTAAATATAAAATACTACTTCAATTAGATTAAGATGATCATAAAAATAAAAAATTACAATATGGAAGTATTTTTAAGAATTATAATTTGATTAATAAATTATGATGAAAATTATAATATTAAGTTTTTCAAGGATTCAATTAATTTTTACATAATTCTAATTTAGCCTCTATAAATTACTTAATAAATCTAAAATTTAAGATTAATTAGGCTTAATTTAATCTGCCTTCACTAGAAATGAATTTGCTTTTTCATAATGACCAAGGGCATATGCACATTAAGCTAAAATAATAAAAAATTGTACCTTTACCATATAAAGATAATATATGTTCTGGGTCTATGATTAATGCTTTATCAAAAACTCAAACTCAAATGCCAATTCAAATTAATTCATTATTTGTAAACAGTCACCTTAAAACAATTAATTATATTTACTTCTTCCCCATAAAGATTAGACATCTTGAGGGTTAATGTTCAGTGCTTCATCATACTGTTTTAGAGCTTAGTTAAAGTGCTTCATCATTTTTATTTTAAACATTCCATAAGAAATTGATAAGCATTCACTTTTCATTTATCTAATTTAATTTACCTTTTCCCCATAAAGAAAGCCCATGTAATGGATTGATAATCAATGCTCTATCATACCATTCTATAACTTATTCAAATCGATACATCATTTTTAGGCAATCACCTTTTTAATTGAAAATAGAAACTATCTCTCCCCCATATTGTTAATAAATGATTCTAGTTGATGCTTAAGCTTTTATCATAAAATTTAAGAGATAATTCATACTGATTCATCATTTTTAAACATTCACCTTTGATTAATTCTTATAAATTTACTTTTCCCATATAACGAATCAGTATGTTATGGATTGATGACCAATAATTTGTCATACCATTCAAGCGCCTCTTCGAATCGATTCATCATCTTTATTTCCTAATATTTATTTCAAATTATATAAACATTCACATATGATTTATTAAGTTATGCTTACCTATTCCCAATAAAGATAAATTATGTATTGGGTTAATTTTAAGTGCTTTATGAAACCATGGAAGTGCTTATTCATATTCATTCTTTATTTTTATTTATTAGTTAAATCAAATTATTATCGACAATCGCCTATGATTTTTTGAATAATATTTTGCCAGTTTCCCATAAAGACAAAACATCCTACTGATTGATAGTTAATGCTTTATCATACCATTTAAGTGCCTCTTCAGTTTGATTCATCATCTTTAAACATTCACCTTATTTAATTGAATTTTCTAACTCTTGCCCCATAAAGACAATAAATGTTTTGGATTAATATTTAATGCTTTTTCATAATACTCAAGTCCTTATTTCAATTTATTGCTCATTTTTAGACAATCACCTAATGGAATTTGAATTATATATATCTGTTCCCCATAATGATGGTATATGTAATGGATTGATGCTCAATGCTTTTTAATACAACTCAGGTGACTATTAGTATTTATTCATCATTTTTAGTTAATACTTTCAATGATAAACTATTAATAAGCATTCACCTTTCATTAATAAAACAGTATTTACTTTTCCCACACAATGCATCAACATAATATGGATTAATTCTTAATGCTTTTTCATAGCATTCAATTGCCTAGTCTAATTAACTCATTTCTGCTAAGCATCCTCCTTTGTTTATTAGAATAAATTATANGCATATGCACATTAAGCTAAAATAATAAAAAATTGTACCTTTACCATATAAAGATAATATATGTTCTGGGTCTATGATTAATGCTTTATCAAAAACTCAAACTCAAATGCCAATTCAAATTAATTCATTATTTGTAAACAGTCACCTTAAAACAATTAATTATATTTACTTCTTCCCCATAAAGATTAGACATCTTGAGGGTTAATGTTCAGTGCTTCATCATACTGTTTTAGAGCTTAGTTAAAGTGCTTCATCATTTTTATTTTAAACATTCCATAAGAAATTGATAAGCATTCACTTTTCATTTATCTAATTTAATTTACCTTTTCCCCATAAAGAAAGCCCATGTAATGGATTGATAATCAATGCTCTATCATACCATTCTATAACTTATTCAAATCGATACATCATTTTTAGGCAATCACCTTTTTAATTGAAAATAGAAACTATCTCTCCCCCATATTGTTAATAAATGATTCTAGTTGATGCTTAAGCTTTTATCATAAAATTTAAGAGATAATTCATACTGATTCATCATTTTTAAACATTCACCTTTGATTAATTCTTATAAATTTACTTTTCCCATATAACGAATCAGTATGTTATGGATTGATGACCAATAATTTGTCATACCATTCAAGCGCCTCTTCGAATCGATTCATCATCTTTATTTCCTAATATTTATTTCAAATTATATAAACATTCACATATGATTTATTAAGTTATGCTTACCTATTCCCAATAAAGATAAATTATGTATTGGGTTAATTTTAAGTGCTTTATGAAACCATGGAAGTGCTTATTCATATTCATTCTTTATTTTTATTTATTAGTTAAATCAAATTATTATCGACAATCGCCTATGATTTTTTGAATAATATTTTGCCAGTTTCCCATAAAGACAAAACATCCTACTGATTGATAGTTAATGCTTTATCATACCATTTAAGTGCCTCTTCAGTTTGATTCATCATCTTTAAACATTCACCTTATTTAATTGAATTTTCTAACTCTTGCCCCATAAAGACAATAAATGTTTTGGATTAATATTTAATGCTTTTTCATAATACTCAAGTCCTTATTTCAATTTATTGCTCATTTTTAGACAATCACCTAATGGAATTTGAATTATATATATCTGTTCCCCATAATGATGGTATATGTAATGGATTGATGCTCAATGCTTTTTAATACAACTCAGGTGACTATTAGTATTTATTCATCATTTTTAAGCATTCACCTTTCATTAATAAAACAGTATTTACTTTTCCCACACAATGCATCAACATAATATGGATTAATTCTTAATGCTTTTTCATAGCATTCAATTGCCTAGTCTAATTAACTCATTTCTGCTAAGCATCCTCCTTTGTTTATTAGAATAAATTATACCTTTACTGTATAAAGATAAGATAAGGATTAATAAATAATACTTAATCATACTATTTGATTGCCTACATATTTTGTTTCATCATTTTTATTCTAGAATTTCATATTCCTATATTAATAGGCAATCAACTTGAATTAATAGAATTAAATTTACTTTTAGCCCACAAAGATAATAAATGTTAAGGTCTGATGTTCAAAGCTTTCTCAAAATACTAAATTGCTTCATAATAATCATTCATCATATAT
>CAJJDO010000127.1:3307-240063 GCA_905183005.1 Paramecium pentaurelia | reverse complement strand
ATACTATTTGATTGCCTACATATTTTGTTTCATCATTTTTATTCTAGAATTTCATATTCCTATATTAATAGGCAATCAACTTGAATTAATAGAATTAAATTTACTTTTAGCCCACAAAGATAATAAATGTTAAGGTCTGATGTTCAAAGCTTTCTCAAAATACTAAATTGCTTCATAATAATCATTCATCATATATAATTATAATCCTTAGATTTATTATTATTATTATTATTATTATTATACCTTGTCCATAAAATCCTAAGCAAGTTTATTTAAGATTTAATGAATAATTTAAATTAATTAATGCGTCGTTGGTCTTTCATTAATACAATATAATAAGAAATTTGGTCGATAAAAAGATAGACAAATTTCTTTTGATTATTTAATATAATAATACCTTTTCCTGCAAATGCCTCAGCATGGTTAGCATCTATATTTTAAAACTTTATTATAATCATCAATTGCTTCATCATATCTTTCGAGTTAAGTTAGGCAATCTCCTAAATAAAATGAGTTTATATTTTACCTTAAGAAAAGAAATACTCTTTTTTGGATGAGTCTATCTTAATAGCTTTAGAATAGTATTACAAGGCTTCTTTATATTAAAAAGTATCTCTTAAGCATTCACCTTTAGAAATAAAGACAAATAAAACCTATCTAGTACTAAATAGCTGAATTATTTTAATTTATAAAAATGATTTTTCCATAATTCTATATAGCTTGAGAATAAAATTTTTATTCTCTTAAGATGTCACCTAAATTATCAAAAATCATTCATTTATGAAAATATATAACAATAGTAATTAATATTGAGTATTTTTGTCAATTCAATATTTTTAAATTATTATTGAGTGGAAAATATTATAAGAAGGAATTACTTTGCATTATTTTCCATTGATTAAGATTATTAATTTATTAATAAAGAGAAAAATTATGGATTTTAAAATCTCAAAAATCCATTAGTAGAATTCCTCATGTTTAAAATTCAAACTCAAAAATTAGATATTTAGATTTAATTGAGAAATAAACTTAATTCTGAATAATTGATTTTAAAATATTTTAATCAAAATAACTCATTAAAATCATCAATAATTATAATTACTAAAAGTAAATATAAAATGCCGTTTATAATAATTTTTAATTTATTAAATTAATTAAGTTTGATAAGATGAGAACAAATAGAAATTAATATTACTTTCTATATATTAATTATTATATCATATATAAAATAAATTTTAGATGATTCATCTTAGTCAATATAATAAATATTCATTATAAATTTAATGAAAAAGTTACTTTTTACGATTAATATAATCCTTTTTTATAATTCATTCTAAAATAAAGAAATTAAATGTTTAATGTTTTTATAGTAATAATTTTTTATAAAAAAAAGTTAATACTTTAATTATTTGCTTATATATTTAAATTTTTACTCAAATCACTAATAGATACAAACATAACTTTTTTTGCATACAAGAGCAGAGTTTTTTAAATAAATAGAAAATTAATAGTAGGCGCTTCTAGATAAGACCCTTATAATGTTTGTATATATTATTAAAGAGTTGTATTGCAGTATCAAGTTAAATAGCACTTCTATATTCTAAAATCATAATAAATAATTAGGTTCTTATAAACTTTAACAGGGTATTTATATTAGATCCTAATTATTTTATTGTTTATAACTATAGAGATAATCAATATATTATTTTGAAGAGGAAATCATATTGAAAATAATTAAGATTAGGCATATTTGATTATGCTAAAGTCATTGAATTTTGATCTAATGATTCTAAAACATATATAAATGTTTAAATCATTATAATGAATTGTAGGGCTTTTATAATAAAATATCAGAAACACAGACAGGAAACTTATAAATTACAAGAATCAAATCGAATATAAACCTTATCATCCTTATACTTATAATAGCAAAGGAAACAGAGAGAATAGGAGGTAAAATGGAAGCTCTTAAAAATTATTGCAAAACTATTGAATTAGATTTTTTAATTTACAATTAAAGAGATTATTTTCTTTTTAGGTTCTTATAGCAGTTTTGCATTAAGGCTTAGGAAATTAGGATTAAGCCATCATAAAAAAGCCATTTAATCAGATACTAAACATAATAAAAAAGGTAATCAAAGTGTTAAATTAAATAGAATTGTTTTATTAAAATTTTAATTATAATTTATATAAGGAAATCTTTTCTAGAAAATAACTAATATGACTAAGCCATTTAAGATTATCGTCAAACTCATAAATTATAAACAAACAGTTCCTTTAAAAATTCAACTTGAATGAAAGAACTTAACATTCTAATTGATAAAATAACAGATTTAATAAGCCTAAAGAAATTTAGATTCTTTATTATTATAGTACAAAAGTTAATTCATTTTTTTTGGATTACAAATATTAAATTTTAGTTAATAGATGAATAAAACAAAATTCTGATATTTTTGATTCCATCATTTTTATGATATTGAATTCATAAAAAATGATTTGATATTCTTTAAATTTAATTCTTAATTTATTCCTCTTTCAAATATTGTTATTTTAATTATAACAAAATCAATTCTATGTTTTTTTTTGATAATTTAATTTTACTCTTTTCAGACTCAAATATATAATTATCGGATGAATGATAGAGTATATAGAATTAAAATTTTATTATTTATTAATTATAATCTATTTGCTTTTCATCTATAATGAAAAACATTTTAAACTACTGGAATATGAATGAAATCAAAAATACTTATTGTAAAAGATGGTGGATCAACCATGATATATTACTTCGCTCAAATTTAATTCCCTACTACTTGTCTTTATAATTAATTATAGAATTTTCCAATTAATTTATTGCTTTAATCTATTTGATTTATGCATAGTATTTTCAATTCTTAATTACCTAAGAAATATGTAATGAATATAATTACAATTAAAATTTATTATTTTTTCATCATTTTTAGTTTTGGAAATAATTGATTTAAATTATAAATACCTATTGATTTAATACTCCAATTATAATTTTCTATTATTGCTTTCTTTCTTTTTTTGAATCAAGTAATATCCACAAAAATATCTAATTAATCATACACATTACATAAATCTATATTATGATTTAAAAGATAAAGGTTATTAATTCCTTGAAATAACTATTACTATTCCAATTAGAGTAGAATTATACTGAATTGAATAGTTATTGATTAAATACATTAATTAAATGAGTGAATAAATTTTAGAGTAAGTATTAGAACAAAGATTAGGATTTGGAAAGCATTATTGGAGATAATTCTTTATCATAAGTTTCATTGACTTCCTTGATGGTGCTGAGTTTCTATATTTAGCTTTATTAACTCCGGCTTTAAAATAGGAATGGAATTTGTCAATATTAGAACTTTCAATTTTTGGATCGTCATTTACCTTAGGGTTAACGATAGGTTCAATAATTTGTGGATTCTTAGCAGATAAAATGGGAAGGAAGAGTATTTTAATAATAGCAACAGTTTTTCAAGTATTTTATTTTTATTATTGGATACAATAAATAAATCACACATTTATACTTAATAAGAGATTATATAATTTTGTATCTCCTATATAAAGGCTGCAGTCGTTTTTCTTACAGTATTTTCTTAAAACATAATTTAAATGAGCCTGCTTAGACTTATATATGGGACTGTAATAGGTATGAATCTTGCGATTAGTTCAATATTAATGATTGNGAATTCATAAAAAATGATTTGATATTCTTTAAATTTAATTCTTAATTTATTCCTCTTTCAAATATTGTTATTTTAATTATAACAAAATCAATTCTATGTTTTTTTTTGATAATTTAATTTTACTCTTTTCAGACTCAAATATATAATTATCGGATGAATGATAGAGTATATAGAATTAAAATTTTATTATTTATTAATTATAATCTATTTGCTTTTCATCTATAATGAAAAACATTTTAAACTACTGGAATATGAATGAAATCAAAAATACTTATTGTAAAAGATGGTGGATCAACCATGATATATTACTTCGCTCAAATTTAATTCCCTACTACTTGTCTTTATAATTAATTATAGAATTTTCCAATTAATTTATTGCTTTAATCTATTTGATTTATGCATAGTATTTTCAATTCTTAATTACCTAAGAAATATGTAATGAATATAATTACAATTAAAATTTATTATTTTTTCATCATTTTTAGTTTTGGAAATAATTGATTTAAATTATAAATACCTATTGATTTAATACTCCAATTATAATTTTCTATTATTGCTTTCTTTCTTTTTTTGAATCAAGTAATATCCACAAAAATATCTAATTAATCATACACATTACATAAATCTATATTATGATTTAAAAGATAAAGGTTATTAATTCCTTGAAATAACTATTACTATTCCAATTAGAGTAGAATTATACTGAATTGAATAGTTATTGATTAAATACATTAATTAAATGAGTGAATAAATTTTAGAGTAAGTATTAGAACAAAGATTAGGATTTGGAAAGCATTATTGGAGATAATTCTTTATCATAAGTTTCATTGACTTCCTTGATGGTGCTGAGTTTCTATATTTAGCTTTATTAACTCCGGCTTTAAAATAGGAATGGAATTTGTCAATATTAGAACTTTCAATTTTTGGATCGTCATTTACCTTAGGGTTAACGATAGGTTCAATAATTTGTGGATTCTTAGCAGATAAAATGGGAAGGAAGAGTATTTTAATAATAGCAACAGTTTTTCAAGTATTTTATTTTTATTATTGGATACAATAAATAAATCACACATTTATACTTAATAAGAGATTATATAATTTTGTATCTCCTATATAAAGGCTGCAGTCGTTTTTCTTACAGTATTTTCTTAAAACATAATTTAAATGAGCCTGCTTAGACTTATATATGGGACTGTAATAGGTATGAATCTTGCGATTAGTTCAATATTAATGATTGAAGTTACTCCAAAGCTTCATAGAGGAAAAATTATAGTGGCACTTTAAGTACTTATATTGTTGGGAAGATGTTGGATAATGATATTAGGATATATTTTTATGGAAAGTATTTCTTAAGGTAACTGGAGAGCCATCTCTTTATGTAATTGTATACCATGTTTGCTTTGTCTAATTGGGACAATTTTTTGGATTTAAGAATCTCCAAGATTTTTGATTTTAAATGAAGAAATTCAAAAAGGAATAGATAATCTAAATTATATTGGATAATTTAATAATTCAGAATATTAGATGTTAACTGATGATGAAATTTAGAGTATAAAAGAATGGGCATAAATGTAAAAATTGCATCATTAATAATAATAATAATAATAAAATAATTCTATTAAATAACTTTTTAATTAAGAAAATTTAACAATTACATGGAGGAACTATTTGATAAATTTTTTGTTTATGTTTGCAATGATGGCTATCTTTAATATTTTACCATTTATTTTGGATGATGAAAACAAATCATTGTTACATTTATATATTGTAGATATAGGTGAAATCCCAGCTTTATTTGTTATGTTATATAGTATAGATAAATTTGGTAGATTACCTACTTTATTATTTTCTACAACTGTGCTCATTTTAATCCTTTTTTCTATTTGGTATTGGAAATTGTATGTAATCATTATTGGACTCACCATCTTTAAATTTTGCTGCAAGATAAATTGTGGAACATTAAGTGTTTTATTTGCTGAATCATATCATACTTTATATAGATCCTTAGGACTTGGAACAACAAATGCAATGGGAGGATTAGCAGGATCTCTGGCACCATTTTTGATCTTTCCAATCTATTTCTATAATTATTATTTGCCATTTTTAATTTGTAGTGTGATCAGTTTATTCACACTAGTATTATTAATGTTTTATCCTATTGACTTAACCAAAAAGGCATTAGATCAGCTAAAACAAAAATGATTATAAATTATGAACATGATTTTATTTATAATTTAAGTATTTCACTATATTGTTTGGACATCTTTTGTAAATCAAATTTGATTTTTGTTATCAGTGTTTCATCATAGGAAGGTCAAGATAATTCAATATGGAAATGTCTCTATTGCAATAAAACAGAATAGTAAGTAAATTTAGGAGTGGATAAAAAAATTATTAAAAATTTGTTATTGATTATAGATTAGATTTTCAATTATTCTAAAGCAAAGAAGTAATGGTTTTGAATGAAAAGAATTAAATAAATGAACTAATAAAAGTTTACAGATTTCCTTTAATTCTCTTTAAAAGTAATTGAATCATGGTTTAGATTTGTTATACTTAGCTGACCATTCAATCTAGAATATTATTAACCATAGAAATTAAGAAAAAAATAATATAAAGCAATGATTCTAAACTTTTTTATCAAGTCAAGATAGAGAATAATTAAATTTAGATGAAGAGCTTAACTATATACTTATAATAGTTAAGTATTTACTTCTATAAAAATATCAGGAAAACATATGATCAAAAAATATATTATCGATAATTTTTGCATTTAAATTTGGTCTCCATTATCTTAATTTTATTATAAAATCAAAAGTGTACCAATTAATAAATACAGATATATAATCAATTAAACTCTTAATTATAAAATAATAATTCATATGACTAAGATAACATACTTTATGGAGTATCTTTTAATTATTGAAAATTCACTTAAATATCTTAATAATTATTGTTAAAATTTTTTATTTTTAATTTCTTTATATTGGAATTGGAAAAACTGAAAAAATTAGAATAAATTTTGTTTACGATAATTTAGATACAAATGGTTGTAAAATATTTCAATGTATGATTCAATAAGTTAAAGAAATAATTTTCAATGATTATTATTATTAGTCGGGTTTAAATTCTATTTTATCTTTTAGGACTATTGTGTAGAGGTCTGTATCTCTGTACCAATTTTTTCTCTTTATCATGAATTACTATTCAAGAACCTCTTTTAGTGACTTTATATTTTGGAAATTATTAACTGATTGAAATATCCAACTATTCCTTTTTTTTTCTTAAATATTGTTTTATTCGTTGCTTCAAATTTTGGTTACTATTATTCTTATTTCTGAATATTTACATTTTCAACCTTCAGAATCAATTGAAGATTCAATATATGTCTCCTTAATACTAAATATATATATTTATAATATTTACATGCTTCCTAATAACTTTAATTTTGATCCTTCTTAGTTCAGCATTCTTTTTTCTAGATATCCATAATAAGATTTTCAATGATTACTTCTTTTGGGGACTGGAACAAGGAAATTCTGGGTGAGTTTGTTGAATGCTCACTAGAGGAATTAGCTAGCTATTTCTACACTAAACCTCTTACAACTTGATTCTATTATAATTTTGTTGACACATTTTTTGAGTTTCAATATTATATACTACATTAGCCTTTCTAAATGAGGAGAAGTTAATTATTTATTGAATTTATTGGATAGTTAATATATATAATCGAATAACCTCTGATATCATTTAAAAATATCAAAATAGACATAAATTTTTTATATAAAGAGAACATTTTATTTCTCTCAGTATTAAACATAATTAGAAAATTTATAAACAAAAATTAATTGTAAATTTTATTAATTAAATTAATGATATCTAATCAATTATAATTCTTTCTTGATCCAACTAGTTGCTAATAAAGAAATGATCCTAAAGAATACTTTTTCAGTATTGTAGCAAGTAGTTTACTAAAGGAAACTAAATATTATGAAACATCAAATGAGTCCAGAGATAAATTAATTGCAGCAATGAATTAAATAGCAGATATTGATCCTGAATTTATTTTATAAGTTGCTTACTATGTTAGGACTCAAATGTATATCAGAAGTGTGAGTAATTTTATCCTTGCATTTTCTACTCTCCATCCAAAAACAAAACCATTTTGCTCAACATATATGTGTCCTACTATTTTAATACCTGGTGACCTAATCGAAGTTTGTTAATTTGTACAAGTAATTTCCATTTGTGTTAAATCAAATAACAATTTGAATGGATAGATAGATATTAGAAAGAAAATATTTTTCCCAAAAATATTGTAAAAGCAGATCCGAAAGAAGCTTACCCAATTCAATATTTACCAACTTGGTAAACAATGCTCAGATTGTAGTAGAAAGAAGAATATTAAGAAATATTAGGAAATATTGAATCCAGATATTAAAAATAAAAGAAGAGAGAAAAGATTGTTGGTATTAAAATAAATTAGAGAATAATCATAATAATATGGAAAAGATGCATCATAACAATTTGAAATCAGAGCTATCAGAAAAACTTATTAAATTAGATAAAATAGAAGGAATCATATGAGGAATCCTCATGTTGTCAAAATTTAGGAATAGTAAACAGTTTTTGATACAAACTTCTTAAATTTGAAAGACATTGTTTAATTTAGTCATGTCAAAGAACCTAGAAGTTTGGTAATGTCAATTTTAGGAGTTAAATATCCAAAAACTTAAGAAGAATTTTAAAAAGAATTTAAAGGAGAAGAAAAATTATAATTTGAACCTGAAAAAGCAGGTTAAAGAATGTAAATTCCAATTCCAATCACATGGGATAGAGAATTAAGTAAAGGATTAAATTCAAAGAGACATATTTGGGAAGATTTAATTCAAAAAAATTAAATTCCTTATTTAGCCTTGTTGAGAAATTTAAGAAACATATTGAAATCAGGTTTGAGTCAAGAAGCACATTAGAAAGTAGTTGAGAAATTATCAAATCAAAAATAAGTTGAAAATTCAAAAATATTCCCACTTTAATTTTTCACTGCTTTAAATGAAATTGATAAATTGATAACCAATAAAGTCCAGAAAGTAAAAGACTAAGAACCCAAAAAAGAAAGAGCAAAACCATAAAAAAAAGAAAAGTAAATGAAAATTGAAGAAGAAGAAGAAGTACCTGTAGATCCTAAAGTGATATAATCATATAATGATGCTATTGAAAAAGCAATGAAATTAGCTGTTGATAAAAATTTAGATACAATTTCTGGAGTTACTTATGTATTTGTTGATGTAAGTGGATCAATGTAATGTCCAATCAGCGGTGGAAAGAAGTTTGGATCAATTAATTCATGCATGGATTGTGCTTTTGTTTTGGCACATTTAATAAGATTAAAATGTGAAAACTGCAAATTTTATTTGTTTGCAGCTCCCTCTAAAAGCCAAAACCCATACACAATAGTTAATTTTGATAATGATACTTTATTATAAGGTATTAAAAGGTGTTAAAAATAAAGTAAAGAGTTATGTGGATCTTGTGAAATGATTGGATAAACCGTTAATGATGTATTATTAAAGCCAAAAATTAGAGCTGATAATATAGTGATATTAAGTGACATGATGGTAACAAGGGGATTTTCAGAAAATGGAATAACAATGTAATAAGTCTTCAAGGATTATTTAAAAAAAGTGAATTCAGAGGCTAAATTCTTTTTTATGGATATATCTGGTTATGGAAAGTAAGTTAGTTTTGGTGATGATCTCAAAAGTAAAAATTGTTTCCTTATCAATGGAATGAGCGATAATGTTCTAAAATACATTTCTTATGCAGGCAAAATAAATCAACTTGATGATATTGTGGCATATAGTCAAGAGTTGAAATCCAAATAGCAAGTTAAAGAAGTGTAGAAAAATATTGGGATAGCCAAACCTGAGTAAATAGAAACTGAATGATTCTATTTTTATTTCTTAATTTATAACTTGCTATATTGTTTTTTAATTTATATTATTTCTATTAAATTAAATGTTACAAGAAATAAACTTATTTTTATTATAGGAAAATTAAGAATAAAAAAAATAATTGGGAATGTTATGGCAAAAATAATCATTTGATTATCTAAATTATTTCATGAAATTATGATAAATAATTGATTTTGCAAAAGTATGAAACAATTGTATTGATGAATTGTACTAAATTCAAGAAAAGAATTTAAAAATTTTGTAATTACAAAAAAAATTAATCATAAATAAATCATAAATCATAAATCATCATATTATAATTAATTAAACTATTTTATTCCAATATATCTGATTAAATTGAAAAAGAATTTGTAACTAAATCTTATTTCTAATTATTCTTTTAATAAGTTAATTTATTCTTATTAAGTAGATTTATAATTATTATTTTAATATTTTTAATTTTTTTTCTTTTATAAGAAGTTTTGTTTCAGATTGCTCAATAATCTTTCAGTCGGATTTTATTACGGTGAATAAGATTGGTAAGAAGTTCTGTTGCATTATTTTAAGCAAATTAGCCACTTTTTGCTTTTATAGATAGGAGAGTTGTCGAAAATTATTACACACCTACCAACAAAAAATATTAATTTTTAAGTAAATCTATTCAATATATAAATGTAATTATTCTATGTTATTTTACTATTTATCAAATCTTTGACACTTCGTGATTATCAAGGTTTTGTTCATCTAAATAAATTGCTATTATTCTTGTTTTAGTTTGTTAAATATATTTTTGAAAATTTTTGCCTTTAATCAAAGTATTTCATTTTAAATGATTTATCTTTTGTCAAAAAAGTTATTATAATAAAACTTCTAATTAATGCTTTAAATTAAGAGATTCATTTTGTAAAAATGTAAAAATTCATTTAATTAAAATTTTTTATTTACAGTCTTTGAACATTAACTTTAATACTACTGTCCATTTTTATTAATCTAAATATAGTTTACTTTAGTAGTACAGAAATAAAATTATAATTTATTGGGTATTTAGGAGATAATTGATTTTAAAGTTAATTTGAATTATTATGTCTTTGGGTATTTTAAAGAAAGGTATGTTTTAGAAGCAGTTAATTGTTATGAAAATTAAGAGTTTATTTTGATTTATGATAATTTTTAATACATAGTAACATATTAAAAAAAGATATTTTGTATTATTAAAATATTTTATTTTTACCAGCATATTCAAATGAATTAAATTGGTAATAAATATCATTTAATGTGAATTAGTTAAAAACTAATTATATATGTATTTGGACTATATATTTTTGCAATATAATCTAAATAAGATTTTACAATATTAATTTGAATTTTGTCTGAATTTAGTCAAACTTGATTCTAAATTAGGTATAATTATATATTAAATTATTTTTTACATTAAATCTGTTATATCATTTATTGTTTTTAATACTTTATTAAAACAAATTTATTTAAATAAAAATAATAAATTCTATTTATTTATTGTTTGTAGACTTTATTTATAAATTTATTCAAATAATTTTATATGTATATTTAACAATGTATTATTATTATTTTATTGTATACTTTATAATAAATTTATAACATTTTTTATTTTATATCTTAAATATTCAATATTTTCATTTTATTTCTTGTTTGAAAACTTCTAGAATATATAATTCTTTAATTTGTATCAACATCAAATATTTTAATATAATTATTATATATTTGCAGTATTTAATGGGTTTTTTCTTTCTAAATTAAAAATCAGCCCAATTCACATAGGCAAAAAATAAAATAAAAATAACAAAAAATGTTGAACATTTTTTTAATCAAAATAAACTTTCAAATATTAACTTACTTTTTTTTTTGATTGAAGATATTACTTCGATTTATACATTTATTAATTAAAGCCTATTTTAAATTAACTTTGAAGCATATTAATTATTAAGAAAATTAATATTAGAAAATTAAATGTCTTTATTTATGATTTAAATGTAATATATTTTTTCATAAACACTTATATTGATACTCTCTATTTCTTAACTATAAGCTCCCTTCAGATATAGTTCATTTTTCTTGATGAAGCTACTTTTTAGGAAATTAATATTTAATTAAAATGTTCATTTTAGAAAAATAATTTAGAATAGTAAAGAACTTATGCTCTCTTTAATTCAATTAATTTTTATTAAAAACTGAACTATTTATATACAATTATAATTTTTTATCAACCATGTTATATCGAATTGTTTCTACAATTGAGAATTTTATTAGTGTCAATATCAAAATAATAGAAAAGACAATTTTAACTAAAAATAAGATTTAACAGCTGCAATAATAAAGAATTGATTATAGAAAGACTGAAATAGTTGAATGTTGAAAAAAAATAATCTTGTTATGGAATTCTTCTCTTTTTATATTTTATATTTTTTTCATCTTCATTTAATTAACAAATAATATTTAACATCCAATTATAAATTTTAATTTTTCTAATCATATTTTTAATGAAGAACAATTACTAATATTGTTATTTAATTCAAATAACTAATGAAAAATTTTTCAGTATTTTAGGTATACTTAATTTTTTATTTTTAGGGTTTAATTCTGGCCTATGGACAACACAATTTTGAGGAATATTCTTTTAACGAGTAAATTTCATATTTTTTGTAGATTTAATTCTATTCAAATTTTCAAATTCATGTTTGAAATTATAAAGATGATTCAAATATGCTATTATTATTCCTTTTTAGAAATTATGTTTGGGGATAAATTTAATTAATTAAAAGATGATCCAACGTATGCACATTATAAATTTAGTATAATAATTAAGTTAAAATTTAAATCGATTTTTTATAAATTGATATTTCTCAAATTGAATGCATATATTTGATTGCAAAAAATATATGAAAATTTTTGTTTAAATTAATTGGAAAATAATGATGAAATTTATAAATTATTAGAGTTCAATTTGATTAATATTGAATAAAATATGTATTATGTAAGTTCAATCTTTGAAATTATCATTTTAAATGAAATAAAAAAAAATATATAATTAAGTAATATATAATATCTCTAGATGTAGTATTTATTGTCCCTATCAAGAAATTAACAATCTGAAAATGTATTTTTGAATGCAACTTTAAATTTCCGAGATCCGGATGTTTAGAATAGTTTTAAAAGTTTCCAGAAAAAGTTAAATAAATGTACAATGATTTTCATAGAAACTTTTAAAATGTTTTTGGAATTAGCTTTGACTATTTCAGCAATAGTTAAGGATAATTAGTCATTGTAATCATAAATCCTGATAGTTTTTCCAATATCAAGTCTATTATAAATTTGGAGTATTTAAAGGAACTCAACATTCAATGACTATTGGAAAATCATTCATGTTATAGCACTTCAGATTTTTTTAGGTTTGTATGTTGATTAATTCATGATTAATGGGTATGTATAATTATATTAAATGTATGTTACTCAAAGCTTAAACAACAAGAAATACCTAATATTTTACTTTACAATAATGTAATTTACTTATTTGTATTTTGATAATTTTTATGACTCGATCATATTACCTTTTGAATGGATATTTATTTTTGTAATAGTCATAAGTATATATTTGAGAGAGAGAAGGAAACTAGTATATTTTTTTGAGAAATTCAATTTCAGTCATGATCTTTCATATTAAGAGGTAGTACTCAACCATAGTCTACAATAGAACTTGTTTGTTATCAAGCTGAATTCGGATTAAAATTTTTAAGATTTGTTTGAAGTACTATTTGTTAATTAAGCTTGTAAAAAGGAGTTTGCTACTATTGAAAACATATATCAAAAAATAACACAAATATAGATTATAAATTGCAATGAGTCTAATATTTCTTAATGTAATTTAAAAGTCAATTTAACACAAGATCTCTTATTAAATAACTTTAAAGTATCTACAGGTGAGTAAATTAATATGATTGACAATCATTAGTCTTTAAATTAAATCCTTTATTAATACATTAACAATTCTTAAAACAAAGAACTTCAAGATAGTCTGCCCTTAAAATTAACAGGAATAGTGTATAATCATCATCATTAAACATATGATATCTTAGTTTCTCCATGTATATGGAAACATTAAAAAAGCTATATAGTTTCATTGATTGAAGTAACAGATAGAATCAAAATATCTTAACTTGAAAAGCTGGATTAATATAAAGATAATGTTTTAGCTACAGTTAGTCATGATTTAAAGAATCCAATCGGTGTTATTTAATCCATGATAACATTAGTATAGGATAGTTTATATGAATTGTCTGAGACTGAAACCAATCCAGAAATAATATAGAAAATATAGTCTTGTTGTAATTATTTAGAGATGTGTTAAACAAATGTATAAATATTATAATCTTTTGTTAATGATTTATAAGATTTTGCATAGATTAAATAATAGAAGTTAAAGCTAGCAATTAGTTAATTTGATATTTTATAATTGATTTAAGATGTAAAAAATGTATTCCAAATTTAAATACAAAAGAAGAATTTATAATTAGATATTATATCTAATTTAAAGTCTACTTAAATTTTAAATAATGATCCTTTGAGAATTAAATAGGTTCTCTTTAACTTACTCTCAAATGCCATCAAGTTCACATCAAAAGGAAAAATTTCAATAATATTTTCTGATGATTCTCAGGATATTTGTAAATTTTGCAGGAATGTTAAAGAATAAATTGAAATAAATAAATCAGTAATTGATATTAACAATTTAATTAAAAATAAATAAAGGTTAATACTTTGTACAGTTAATGACAGTGGTAGTGGAATGAGCCAAGAAATTTAAAGAAGACTTTTCAGAAATTTTGCAACTTATGACAATGATAACAACACAAACAAGTAGAGTATTAGTATAAAATGTTAGAAATGGTGTTGGTTTAGGATTGATCATCTGTAAGTAGTTGTGTGGGTACATTGGACCATTGTAGTACATTTATCTATAATCATAAGTTGGAGTTGGTTCAACATTTTAATTTGTCATTTATAAAAATTATGATAAATAGCTTCATTTATAATAAGATTAATGTAGTGTAGATTCCATAGATTATGATATTTCAGCACATTCTCCATACAAAAATATATTTAGTACAAACCACCTTACCCCTTTATATAAAAAGATTAATAAGAGAAATTAATTATAGGTGCTAATTGTTGATGATGAGTCATTTAATAATATGTTATTAAAAATATAGTTATAAAAAATAGGAATTCATTAGGTGGATACTGCTTTTGGAGGGTAGGAAGCCATAGATATGATAATTAAATAATGTTATGATATTGTATTTTTGGATTTCAATATGCCTGGTATGAATGGATTATAATGCATTATTGAAATAAAACGGATAAATCCAGTGATTAAGATTTATATGTTGACCGCTTTTAATGATATAAAGACTCAACAAAATTGTCTTGATGCTGGTGCAGACAAGATTCTATAAAAACCACCAACCTCCTAAGATCTTTAACTATTGTTTATTTGATTATATAATTATATATAAATATCTATATATAATTAATAAAGAAAATATTTAAAATTATATATATTATAAATTACATCAAAATGGATCATCCTTTTTAAAAGATTGAATTAAAAACTCAGTAAGATTGGAGATAAAATTAAAATATTAAAGTAGAAATTGGTTAAAGAAAATGAAAATGATGAAATTATTAGACTTTCAATTAAGTTTTAGAGTAGCTTTAAAAAATGATAAGTTTAAATAATCGAGATAAAATAATTGATGAATTAGAATGATTCTTTCAATCATTTTAACAAAAATAGAAAATAAATACAATTAAATTATTAGTTAAATAAAATTTGATCTTCATTTAAGTTTAATATAATAATCATACTTTTTTCTAGTTGTTAAAATTACTTTTCATATCATTTAAGATATTTGTAATTTAATCTACATTAATAGTTTATAAGTTCATCTAATTCATTTTAGTATTAAGAGTGTTAAATTCTTCTTATAAATTCTCATATTTCTATTAATTATCATGTTCAAATTAAGATAGATCTTTGATATTCTATTACTAAATCTATTTATCATACTTTCTCGATAAGTTATATGTATTCTAACAAATTATAATTAATTGCATGATTTGGTTATTCTTAAAAATTGATTCTTTCTTCCTCATAAGCAATAATTTAATTGTTTTAATCAGTTACTTTGTATTCTAGATCTTTGATTATTTATTCTAAACTTTCAATTTTTTGAATTTAACTTAAATTAATTTTGTTTAATCTATCATTTTCTTTAACTAATTATGTTATTTAGGTTTCCTTATATTATGTAATAAAAATACCATATTTTAAATAATAGATGTGGTTTGATCAGTTTAACAAACATCTTTATATTTATTTTTCCAATCTTCAATTTCATGTGTTTAATGATCAATGACAGATTCTAATCTTTCTACTCTTTATTTAATAACATTGAAATCTGTATTTTCAATTTAATCAAGTAGTCCTTGTTTTTCTTTTGTTAATTTAGAAACCAAATCAGAAAGTTTTTTATTCTCTTACATGTAATGTTTAAGTTAAATTTCAATTTAGGTTTAGGATTAATCATTTCTAAAATTAGAATTCTCCTTATTTATTTATGGACTATCTTGTGTTAATATTCTTTTAGCATTACTGGATCTGAAACTATTCTCAGTTGGTTATGATGGGACATTGACTACTTTGACATTCTTTAACATATTAAACTTTTAAGGTGTAGAGGGTGTCAATTCTGCAAAAATTGGTTATTAGATTGGTTTATGTTAAAGAGAGTTTTAAAGTAATGACTAATATGTTTTAATTTTAGGAGTGGATGCAAACATTGTAGCTGTTAAATAATAAATATATAATATTAAGATAGTATATTATATATATATAAATTATGAAATCAAAATAATATGTGTCTTAGATATTAGATTTAGATGAACAAAAATTATAGATCAAATAATTAGAAGAGAAAAATGTAAAAAATATACTAATAAATAGGAAAGATTACTTTAAAAAAATTATGATTTGATTCGTGAAATAACACATTACTAAATACAATTAAGAGATAAAGATTAATAAATTGAGTAATTGAAAAGAGAGAATGGATAATTACGATTTGAATTGCAAGTATTTTCATATTAAAAATCAAAGTTAGCTTTGAAATAAGAAGAATTATATAGTGCAGTATCATTAGATAGATATAAGAAAGTGGCTTAAACAATTCAACCTTAAAGTATATTTAATGTGTATCAATATTTAGGAAAAAGAATATTTGAAACTAAGAAGACAACTTTGCATATGAATTACTTGAGTCCTAAGAAATGTAATAATGAACAGGATGATGTCATAAGTCCTGAAGTAGTAGAACTTCGAAAATACAGTGAAGATGAATTACATTAAGTAGTTGTGTAAGAAATTTAAGTGCAGGAATATAATTATGATAATGCATCTAAAGTTGATTAAATTATACAGAAATACTCTAAAAAGAAATTAGAATAATGTAAAGGTGAAGAATCAAATTTTAGTTCATAGCAATTATTTTAGGAACCTATTGCAATTGAATAAGAATTATTATCATCAAAATAATTATTGTAATAAGACTAGGCTTAATAATATTCATTATTTGAAGAATTCATTATTATTAGTGTTTCTAAATCAACTTTAAATGGATTAACTAGTAATATATTAGAAAAAAGAGAAGTGAATTTAAAACCAGAGATATTATTTTAACATTCATCTGCTACATCATGTTATAAGGAATAATTATTATTATTACCATAATAAATACATCCATATGGATTGAAGGTGAAATTAGAAGAGAAGACTCTATCCATGAGTAATTTGAATTCGTATATCATCTAATATATATTTTAGAATTTTAATGGGTGGTTAAAGTTATGATAGATTAGCAGGTGCATATGTAATTACTATGAAATCAGAATAAACATTTAATAACAATAAAATTATTAAGAATCCAATTTAAATAAATACAGATAAAATTAGTGATCTAATTTCAATTACTAATATTCATCATTAATTATATTGTGTATGTGTTGATGTTCCTGATTTCTATGATTACAATGTTTGTAACAATAACTCAAAATTACAAAAGAAATACTTTTATTCACTTTGTAAGACTTATTGTTTCATCACTAAAGCCCCAATTATTGATTTTTTTATTGAAATCATTAAAATTATTATAAGTATCAATATTATTTATTATTAGATACATTAAAATACAAAAAAGCAGAGATCTATTCAATGGTTTCAGAATTCGAAGACACATTAGGAAATATTGATAATTCTTTTTATACAGTAAAATAAAATTTTATAATAATAATAGTCATTTAAACCAGAACTATTTAATTTTTTAACAGAGTTATAGAATTCCAAATATATTAGTGAATGCAATTACTAATTTTTATAGACTCCAATAAAACCATAACTCATTCATTGTTCAAATGTTCAAAATTATGAAATAGAATGGGCCATATCATATGCATTATCACATATAGAATTACCCCATTATTTAATTCTTTTGATCAATATGATGTTGGAATAGAATATATGTATAATTAGTTATAATCGAACTTTATTAAGTTCATTATTGTAATTTTTATATATAATAAAATAGGATGGTATTACCACATATGATTTAACCATTTTAACACATACATCCTACTATTCATGCTTTAACTGCTTAATTGATGCCAATCCTTGATTCTCCAGTTCCAATTATTTGTGGGATTGTTAAAGATAATGAAAATGGATTAAGTAATTTGGGTATTGAAGATGATGAATCCTTTTTTCATGAACAATCTCAAGTTCTGTTTTTTGATGTTAACAAACTTAAATTTTTTAATTTAGCAAAGAATATAACAGATAGTAAGATGTATACAACTTTATTTTATAACTTATTCCAAACTTATTAATAATTACGTCAATAAAGTGTTCCTGGACATTATTTAGCAGATAATAATGAAGCAACATTAAATTTGAGTTTAAAAATCTTAGATGATACTTAATCCTATATTTAAGAAAATTTACTTTCTTTAGTTCCAGAGCTTGATGGTGATATTAATCTTGATTCAATATAAGATAAGATACTTAATTCAACTGAGGATGAAATTTTCAAATAAATAATAAAAACCCAATATTTCTCTTACTACATATAATAGAAATTCCATCCTTTATGATATATTTATTATTATATAATATATAAATAAAAGAAGATTATATAATAATAATATTATGATTTTAATTTATATACATATATATATTTAGATAGTTATTCACAATTTTTCTAAATATTAGATTACTAAATGAGGGTATTTATTTTTCATAACCAAAAAATTTATATCATTCATTTTTCCATCATTCATCTAAACTCTAAATACATTATCTTTGTGTCCAAGTATTATTTTAGGATCCAAGGGAATAGTATCATTTTATTCAGATACTTGTTCATTTTTAATAATGTTTATTCTTATATTCTAATTTCGTTTATTTGTAATTCCATATTATATCAATTCTACCTATAGATCTTACCTGAAATCACTCTTAATATTGTAAAGTACACTATCGATTCCAATCAAATCATTTTTCTTTATATATACTTCCTCTATTAGTCCAGGCCATTTATTATAAAGTTCCAATACTTCTCCCTAATTTGAAATATTTAGAGCACTATAACAATTATACACATAATCACCCTCATCTTATAATGATGTGCACAAGTATTACTAATGAACACTTCAATTACTTTGACTGTTTTTGTTTGAATTGGCTAATCTAATAAATCTCTTAGAGTAACATTCATTCCAATAGAATTAGAACTTATTTTAGAATATTCATATGTTTGCATATATTAAAATTAATGCAATTTAATTCCAAGAAAAACGCTATCCTAGGAATCATATTATTTTGTATTTACATCATTTTGGATCTATATATTGATGAGACTTTACTTTAATATACATACAAATTGATCTTTTCTATTAAGAATCCATTATTTATTGAGTTTAGCTATCTAATTAAAACAACATCATTATTGCTATGTGAAATCATATTTCTATACCTTTATTTGAGTTTTAATAAGAAATTAGATGTGCTTTTGTTGATTTTATTTAGTTGTGTTTTAACAGGAACACATGCTTTTTTAAAAGAAATCTATAATTAAGGCAGACCCTACATGTTCAATTCAGATGTTTAAACGTAATCTCTCTTTCTATTATAGTTTAGAATGCATTGCAGAATTGGGTAAACCATCAGGTCATGCAATTTGTATTGTTTCTTATATGATATCCCTCTATTAGGCTGATCGTTTTGAAAATGAAGAAGAAATGAAGCTACCACTTTTTAAATCAATTCTTTATACAATAATAGCTTTGATTGTTTGTTTATCTAGAGTAATATTAGGAGTACATTCTATAGGATAAGTAATTTATGGTATCATATTTACATTATGTATGTATATGATTTATCTGAATATTGTACATCAATAAATAAAGAAGTAATTATTCTATTAATATAATTCAGATTCATTCATAGACATATCAAATATTAAAGTCATAAATTAACTATTTTTACAGCAATATTATTTTTAGTATTTTTAACACTATCTTTATCAGCTGATTTCTATTCTCGTAATTACTTTGCTTAATAACCTGATTTATATTATAAATATATGGATGCTGTTTAAGAATGTAGGGTAAGGAATGGATTAGAAAAATTAAATGATGAAAGTGGATTCATTCTTTAGAGATCAACTTCTCATTCCTATGGTTATTATTTTATTATCATAGGAGCATTATTGGGTAAGCAAAAGAGAACTATTGATTAGGACTGGTTATATTTAGAGGTGTTTATGAAGAAGGATTATATGAAGTTCAATCTAAATTCAGAACAAGATTGACTCTTTTTATTAGAATTATGATATTTTACTTAATGATATTTTCAGTTTAATATGGAATGGAATATTTTGAACCAAAATAATATGAATCATATCTTATAATGATAGTGGTTGGACATATAATATTAGGATTGTGTGTAACATTAATCTATCCAATATTAATGTATTTTTTAGGATTAGAAATATATGGAAGTATGTAATGTGTAAATAAGTCTACTTTATTTATTGATTATTCACATATATGGGAATCAGATAGTATGATTTAAGAATGAATAAGAATATAAATATATTATAATCATAAACTAATATGAACATATTCAATGTTTACTCAATAATGAAAATCCTTCGACTAGATGATAAGATATCTTTTCAAAAGTTTTCTTGATGTCATCCAATATTTTCTATAATAAGTTTCCATTTTCTTTAGTTAATTCAAATACTTCTATTTTCTGATTAATTTATTATTCTTCTTCAAATAATCCATACTATTTGTATTTAAATAGGAGATCAATAGGAAGATCTTCATGTTGTAAATTAAGAATAGCAATTTAACTCATGCATTAAACATGATTAAGTAATTTTAACAATTCCTTATTTTGAAATAATAAATCAGATTTCATTTTGGATAACATCTTAACATAAAAGTCTTCTAAAGATTTGATTTCATCTTAAATCTATATAATTTAAATGGAAATACTTTAGAGAATTATTAAATCTAATCATTTTTATCATTTAATTCCTTCTCTAGTAATTTAATTTATGTTTTTTGTTTTGCTAAATCATTATCTGAACCTATAGATAATTTCAATTATTGGTTATATGATGTTAATTATTAGATAGTGAAATTTAATTTCTTAATAACCATATCCTTATGTTTAATTTAGTCTTTCTGAATTTGCATCTGTTATTTGAGAGTCAAAATTTCTTACTAAAGATTGTAGTAAAACTTACTTACAAAGAAGTGTTTTCATTCTACATATCAATGGTCTTCAATTCTTTAACTTATTGTTCATAAATTTATTGCATTGGAGTTTAGAAATCACTTGTAGTAGTAACAAAGCTACCCAATTTAGATGATATTTTTTAGAACTCTTCTTTGAAGGATGTACATGGTTACGTTATCATTTAGGTTTCTAGTGTTTTTCTACTTTAAATTTTATTATCAGATTGAAGAGTTTAAGTTCTCTGAGTTGCTTTTGGTGTGCGAAACCAATTTTCACTTTATTCCTTTTATGCACTTCTAGTGGATGAACATTTCAAGTATTATTCATATTACTTCATTTAATTAAGTAGTTAATAATATTTAATTATTATTATTTTCATCTTAATCTTTTATTTCCAGTTAGAAATATAATATTAATAATGTATGATAACAATCTATAAGTCTTTTATTCAATTCAATATTTCTATATTAATAAGAATATTAAAACACTAGAATATTATTATAAGTATCTAATATTAATTAAATTGGTATTATTACTAATATTAATTACATTATTGACTATTAATCAATTACAACTATATAATTAATCTAAACCTAAATCCACTGAACAACTATGAATTTTATCAATTAAATAATATAAAAGTACAATTTTTTTCTAGAGAACAACAAATATAAATGCTAAAAATTGTCTATTAAAATGTTATCTACTTCATACATAAAAAATAAACATAATTATTCATATACTATCAGAAATATAAAATATTTTCTCTATTTTTTATATGAAAGCATAGATATATTAATAAACATTATGCTTCATTTATTCTATTTAAGAGTAAATAATCAAATTAACCATCACCAAAAGTACAAATAATAAAAGGATAACCTATTTAACAAGTATATTTAGTACAAGATAATGATAACTTAAATCTAATACTTAAGCAACCAAAAATAAATTCTTATAATTAAATATTCAACTCTTAAAATGTATAATAGAAATTAAACCATATTCCATTTCCATCAAAGATCTCTAAAAAATAATCAAAATCTATTTTATAAAGCAACATCAACAAGTTTTGAATCCATTATAAACTTTAATTTAGACTCATGTTAAAAAGATAGGCAAAGTTATATACTTGAAAATGAGTATAATTCCATTCCCATAAGAAGAATTATGAAATAATATGACTTCTCTCCAAAATTGAATGTGACTTTATTTTTACTTATATATAAATAATTTGATGGAAGATCAAGTTACTCGTTTCAAGAATAAGTATCTGATAAATCGTAGTAACACAAAAAGAATGACAATACGTAAACCCTAATTAGATCATTCACCAGATAATTGGAAGGAAATGTTTGGTAACTTCTTAAATGATATCTCGTTAAAAAGGAAACATCATAGAGAGAAGACTATGAATGTATAATCATATTTATAAATATATTAGCCTCTTTAAGATCCATTAGTTCATGAGAATCCTCTTTTAATACAATGTACAACTTAAAGATTTAAGTTGGAATTATTTAAGTATCTCGAAGGAGAATAAAGTGTTTATGAGATGATAAATTCTATCAATTTCCCTGGATTAAAAGTAATTATATACTTGGACAAGAGTAAGAAATAAGTCCAGACTAAACAACAATAAAACATCATGTCCAAAAGTTGCGAAGTTTTAGAAATCACCATAGTGTTCCTATATATGATAATTCTATTCATACAATGTAAATGAAATAACATCATCTAATGAATGAAGGAAAATTTACAGAAGCTCAGTAAATATAACAATAATTACATGAATAGACATAAAGGAAAATTTAAGTTTTAAGAGATTTTATTTAAGAAAGAGTAATAATTATTAATATTACTATTTTTAGATTGAATTAAGAAAAAAGGCTAATTAACAATAAAGATTGGAAGAAATTAAAAATATTCATTTTATTAAAACCTTCTATGATATTTCTAATGAATATCGTCTTAAACATTAATAATAATAAGAATAATTAAATGAAGATTTTCATTACTTTAAAAAGAGTGTTCCAGGTTCTAAAAAATTAAAATAATTATATGTGAATTATGATAATGTTTAACCTTATGTTAAACACTAAGGCAAACACTTTGATAAATATAGTTATCCATCTATTGCTATTCTTAAAGATACTATGAATTAATAAAGCAAAGAGTATTTATAAGAAGTTGAATAATAGAAATAGAAAAGATTAGAGGATGCTTTGAAATAAGTTAGAAAATTATTAGAATCTCAAAATATTCGTTTTAGTAGTAATAGAAATAATAATAATAAATCTTAACCTTTAGATTGGTAGATTGATGTTACTATTGCATCTCCAAAAAGAAATCCTAGTGAAAAGATTAATATCTCTTAAACTGGAATAGATTATAAAAATCTTAAAGATTATGTAATAGCAAAGAAACCTTTTTTTCTATTTACAAAAAGAGCTAAATAAGATAAAAATCCAAAAAATGCTCATGGACTTATTACTATGTATGATCTTAAATTATATGATTATATTCATAATAAAAAGATTTATACATCCAATCCTCAACTCAAATAGATATCTGATAAACTTCATACTATGATTGAAAGTAAAAAAGAATAAGAAATTAATGCTTAATTGGAAATTTAAATTGAATAAAGAAAATATTAATTAAATAAAATGAAAAGAGATTCAGTACCTGAACAATATTAAGATGATGTATCTTAGTATTCAGATGATTAATCATTATAATCAATATATGAAGTTAATTTGGATATGTTATATAATTAATCACATTAATTACATAAAAAATTAGGGGAATCAATTGATGGTGGATTTGCTAAAAGAATAAAATAGATTATAAAATTGGAAGAAGTAAATCAATAATGTTTGAAAACTAATATAGACAAATTAACAAAATAAAAAATTGCTTTTTGAACATCATATGTAATTATATTAATTATATCATTTTAATCATTAATTATATAAATGCCTCTTTTAACCTTTAACAAATTTTTGATTGATCTAACAATTTTAATTAATTATTTAAAATCTATAATGAATAAGATAACATTGAAATTTATAGATAAAGCAATTGAATAGAAATACTAACTTGAACATTAATAACCTAAAAGAAAAACTCATCTAAAAATACTATTAATATTTTTTATTATGCTATAGATCATCAAACTGATTATTGCAATAATAATAAATAATTATAAAGCAGTTTATCCTACACTTGGAATGATGGGATTTACAACTCTTTCAAAATTCTTTAATATTGATAAAGAATATCATTAACGAGCATTAATCATATACATAAATATATGTTTTTCAATTTATGTGATCTTCTTTGATCCACAATCAGATCCACCAACTATGTATTTTAGAGGAGCCAATTAAATGGTCATCAACATTATCAATATAATAGGAATAGAATTTTTAGATTCAACAATTACAATTATTTTATTGTACTCACTTAGAATATTTCATCTCATCTTAAATACTTCAAGTATTGATATTACTTCTATTATCTTTGGTTTTGGAGCTAATATATCATTAATAGTTATGGTTTATTTTTATCATAAAGCCATTAGATCATAATTTCTCTTATCTAAAATTGATTAAAGATGGGAAAATATATTAAAATAAATTATTCATAATTAATAATTTATCTTAATCAATTATTAAGTAGAAAAATTGTAATTTTAAAGTGTATCATCTACTTTTTCAAAAACTATTCAATCATAAGAAGAAGTCATTAAATTTTTAAGAGAAGCAAAAGTAGATAATGGTTCTTTAGAATAATATATATTTCATAAATTATAAGATTTCTCTTAATAATATATAGAAATTATTAATCATTCAATTAATGTTAAGTTTGATAAATAATTACTTTAGGTTTATTTTTCTATCTTTTTTGGAAATCAACCAACCATACTAATTTAATTAAAGCAATCATAATTATAATTAAAAAACAAAGATGTTCAAAAAGTATGTTAATTATATCTAAAATTGTTAACTGTTTTTATTAAAATAATTAAAGAAAATATACCTTTTGATTATAATTAATTCCATAATTTAGCTAATAAAATTTAATTTTAAAATAAAATAACATCAATATGGAATTAATAAATGATATCAAAAACAATTAGTCTAAAGAAATCTATATTGAAAATTTAAAAATTTTGTAATCCAAACACCAAAATTTAACTAATTAGTTCAGATTTAATCATATATACAATTCCAAAAATATTTCATTTATTATTAGCTTGCATAGTAGATAGTTCAATTAGTGAATTAATCATTATCAAATATGAGACTGTAGAAACTCAATTGAAGCTAATTAAAATACAAGGAAAATTTAATATTAGAAAATTAAATTCTTATACTATAAAAATTAAGAATTGTTTACTTCTCATTTGCAAAGAAATTAATGTCTAATAATTTTGTAAAATTTTAGTTAAATAATATTAGGTATTAATATTGAACTTAATGATGAAATTCTTTAACCATTTACTAATATTATTATGCCCTAATTACATTTTAATTATTCGAAGAAAAAGTTAACATAATGAATCAATATAATAATTTTATTTAATCAATTAAATTAAAGAAACTTCTTCAACACTTGTACATTATTTGTAACTTCAAAATTTCCTTGAAGATTTCGCTTTTTACATTCTCCTTAAGCTCTCTACTAATCTCCGCAAAAAATAAGAGTATGATTTTTGTACTTCATTTGTTAATATAAATGACATAATAAATCTATACCTGCATTATAATTTGTTTTTCCTTCTTCTATTCTTACCATATCACTAACTACTCTAAATTAAGATTAAGCCAAATATATGAGCCATTTATATTTTTGGATAATTTGAATTGCATCTTTAGTTGAAGTACAGAATATAATTGAAATTTTGTTATTTTACCTTTCTATTTCTTCAGCATAGCCATAATTATTTTCAGGATTATCATCTACCCAAAGTAACACATTCTCTGATCTTGGTAATGGTAATTCTCTCATAGTTACAATATGAGGTTAATTGGGATTAACATGAATTTTATCAATTACAAAAGTTGAAAAGGGATACATTATTACCTCTTCTTCTCCTTAATAAAGAGAAATATTGGATATATCTTTGGCACTTATAAGTTCAACATTAAAAATCATTCCTTTATTATTACTAAAATTTTAAGCAACTTTCTAATTTAAAGAAACACTACTAACCTCATTCCATTATACAGTTTTTCCCTTTTGATATATTTTAGTATTTTAATAATTTTTTATTCCTCGATATGCAACACCTTTATAATATTTCAAATGTCGAAATCCTTCCATTAAACATTTTAAATATTTCTTCCAACTTTGATAATCTGATGTTCTTAGATCATTATTTAACTTTTGATAGATTAAATTGCTTGTATATAATCTGATAGCAATAATGCTATGAAGAGGAATTTATTAATAAATTTATCTCTTTGATTAGTTATTATTTATGTCTTCCAGATTTGTTTAAATAAATTCATTAATTTAAGAATTACCCAAAAATTATAAAGAATCTTTAAGTTATGATAAGTTATCAAGTTACTAATTATATATCTCTATAGTAAATTTTATTGGAAGTCCTCCAGAATGTTTATCAATAAAGAAAATACTTTAAACATCTGTTAGTGGTGTAGTAGCATCATAAGAAATTAAAGGTTTTCCGTTACATAATATTAATGATGTTTCAATATATTATTTAGATTCCAAAGTCTCTAAAAGTTCTCTAATATTTCCTAAATATTAATTCTTATTAACTGTTAATAGATATGACTAGTTCTTTGCTATTATTGAAATATCATTTTTATTATTAGTATTTTAATTAATGATTTATTTGTCCCCTTAAGATTATATAATTCCTTTTAATATCAAAACATCAGGCTCAGTTCCATCAAATCTAAGATGATAATCTTCTAATGCATAATTGTCACTCATTAATATACCTTTATAATATAATTGTTATGATGAAACAGGTATACCTTTCTTCTTTTCGATTAGTAATTTTATGTTTTGAATTAAAAAATGTGGTAATACTTGAAATTCTTCTCTTTAATTTTCAATTTCAATGTATATTTTATTCATATTGTGTACTAAAATGTCATAAGCAATAAAATTATTTGGATATTATGTTGTAATATTATAAACAAGTTCTGTTTCTCTTACTTCATTGATTTAAACAATATTAACAAATTATCCATTAGAATCAAATAGAAGATCACTTTCACTTAATTTTTCAATACAAAAATTTGGATGTGGTTATAATGCCTTCCATCCAGTTTAAGTGTAAACAGGATGATTTGGAGTACAAAAAATTCTACCATTCTGACTAATAATCTCAATTAATTTTTATTTATCAGTTGATATTTTCTTAAACATAACAATAGACTATTTGAATTGTTTTTATTCAAAATCATAACACATAACAATGTCACCCAATTCAATATCTTTTATTATTTTTGTAGTTCCATTAAAAAGTTTTATTGGAGCATATTCAGGAAAACAACCCCCATGTAATTTCAATACTAGATGCAAAGTACTTTCAGGGTGTATATTGTATTAAAAAATTAGAGTTTCATCCTCTAATGCTTTCCCTTGAAAAATAATTCTTTATTAATTTGGGGGTATACCTTCTTTATTTCTTATTTTCTCTTTAATATCAGCAACCTTCATGTTCAAACCTTCCATATCTAAAGTTATTGTTTTCCCAGTCAATGTTTTAATAAAGATTTCCCATTTTGGAGGATATATATAATTCATATTTATGAATTTCAAGATTGAATTGTTTTTAATATCTTAATTATTGAATCTTTTTTCTTTGTTCAAAATATATCCATCATAAACCATCTACACTTTATTAGTATCAAATGATGCAAGATATTTTTAGGATATTTTCTCCATGAATTATCCAATAATTTATGACGTGTCTATGATTTCTGTTAACAATTCCTAGATACCTAATTCCTTTAAATCAAGAAATATTAATATATTTTCAACTTTCTCTTAAATTAAAATTTACCTGCTTAATATTTATAAATATCCTTCTTCTATTCTTTAACTTCAAAAAAATCAATCTCATCAACAATTGGAGGGAGATCATTAATCTTTTTCCATTTATCAAAAGATGGAATCATAATAGAATTCGAATAATTAATATTAATTATTTAAGATTATCTGATTGTATAATTATGTAATAATCGAATTCTAAATAGAATATAAAATGATCTATGCTTGGCCAAATTACTACTATAATAAACTTTATAAGATATACATTACACTTATATTTCATAATATGAGACAACATGAATTCTAAGTTCTAAATATTCAAATTATTTAACATATGATTAAATAAATAATCATAGATATGTTAATATAATTATTATATTTTTCTATTTTTAATGTCATTACTCTATAATAAATATAAAACCATCATTTAAATATTTTTTTCTTTCTTTTTTTATATTATAATTTTGATTAGTAATATATTAAAAGGTCATGTAAATAATTATATTTAATATTTTAAATGATAAATGGATTATGTTTGAAAAAGTACACAAATCCGTCAAAAAAATAATAACAATTTAAAATGATATATATTATAAATTTATATATTATCAAATTTAAAAGATATATTTATGTGCTCACAATAATATATATTATAGTAATATAATTTCAATAATTATTTAAAAAATGGACTTATATAAAATCTATTTGTTTAAAACAAAGTGAAAATAGATATTAATAATAAAATAAAGTGATAATATTATACAAAGAGAGATTTCGATTAAAGGATATATCTAATACTAATAAATAAAGAAATGTATAATATTTAATTTTAACATAATTATTTAATATAAATTTTTTTATATATAGTATAACATAGAAAAATTGAATTTAGAAGATCATTAATTTTCTTATTGATATAATCCATTAATCCATCTACCATTTATAAGTTCTTTTTTCGAATTAATAAACTATCCCATTCCGTATATTTTATCATCTTAAAATTATCCCTAAAACATACTCTTATCACTGAAGTATAATGTACCATTACCATTTTTTCTATTTTATATTTATAATTTAATACTTTCCCATCTTGAATTCTCCATCATATTAAACCCATGCTTTCAAATTTATGGCTACATTTAGATCTATATGATCTACAAAATCAATCTTTTCATAATCAAGATTCTTAAGTATTCCATACCCATCATATTAATCATCACTAAATAGTCCAGCATAAATAACCTTTCCTGATTCATTTGTTATATAACCTGAGATTATTTATATTTTTTACCTTATCTACGATAATTAATGTCTAAAGTTGAATGATATGTTATTTAATCACTAGCATATGATTTATTTTAATTATTGAATTAATTTTGAGGATGTGATAAAGTGGATACATCACCAATTTAAGGAACTTTGATATCATATATTTCTTAAGGTATATCATTTTTTCCACTATGAATTTATTTTATCATATGTGATTTAACACTAATTTATTAATTCTACTAAAATAAGGATTTGAATTTAGACACTAATTACTTCTCCTAAATTTTTTGATCTCTCCATACTCCTCTTACAATATTCTTATTGAGAGTGTAGAATTATCCATTACCTTCTATCTAATCATTTACAAAATTGCCTTAATAATATTCATTATTTGATAAATACAATGTTCCTTGACCATGTTTTCTATATTTAAATAAAATATTAATACTTTGAATTTTGAATATATCCTTCATATTTTGTTGCATAATTCATTACATTTGTAAAATCATTATAATCATATGCTTCATTCAAAATTTCATAATTTTTATATTGAATAACTGAATAAGGATTTATAACTTCTTGTTTTTCTTTGTTTTAGAAATCTAAATAAAGTAGAATAAATTTATACTTATTGATTCCTCTAATTCTTCATCTATTTATTTAATCTATTATTTACTATTAAGTAATTTAATTATATAGTTCTCTTATTCTAGAGGAACTGACACTAATCCATTAAGAATTCTACTTATTTTACTTTTTGAACTTTGATTTAATACTTATGACATATGAGATTATTATTGATTTGATAATCCAATATTTCTGATTGCTAATAATATAATTAACTATGGATAATCAGGTCTCTAATTTGGATCGATTATCAACATTTAAGCAATAATTCTTAAGAAATCTTTTTCATAGTTGTTTTTTTATAATAATTCTTGTATTCTCAAATTCAAAGCAATCTCATCTATTCCACATATTTTATATAAATCTTGGTTACTTTTATCTATTTTTAAATTATGATAAAAATATACTTAATATTATATGTAACATCAACATTCCAAAACTAAAAACAGTTGCTCTTTCAATATCAAATTTAATGTTCATAAATTCTTCTGGAGCTGGATAGCCTTCAAGATATTTATGATTATTAATAAAAGATTTAATTTATTAAAAAGGTTTTAACATCCAATAATTTCCATCCTTCGTATAAATATTAGAGAAACCTAAATATTAACAACTATCTCTTAATGTTCTTTGAGCTTCTATAATATTTACAACCATATTAATGATTTAATTTTTATAGAGTATTTTTTATCTATTTATATAATCCATTAAATTATAAGATGGATGTTCCATAATTATGGCAAATATGTATTATTTAGTAAAAGTTTCTACAATACATCCTCTTGATTAATAATAAATTTTAGTTATTGATTAACATTAATGATAATCTTAAGCCATTAATTCAGCATCTTCATAAGTGTCTGATTCTGATTTCCATACCCAATGTTCATATTATTTGTCTTCTTCAATGTGTTCATATATTGTATAATCTCCCCTTTCTGCAAGTAATTTCATCTACTTAAGTCTTCCACTTAATAAGACTATTTTATCATTAGAATTGCCCATTTTTAATATTTTATTATTACTATTATTTAAATACTACAATTTGTGTTTTATTGTCAATTACATATCAATAACTTATATATATAAACAACAATTCATTTTTATCTTTTATAGAGCAAAAGAATAAATTTGGAAACATAAAAAAATATATCATTTGAAAATGATAGGTCCAAAATCAATATTTTAGATACCTATTTCAGATTATCAGAATCAAACAAATGATGATCTAGAATGCTTAGATGATTATTATTCTGAATCTATGCCAAAAGATGACATATCAACATCATAATTCATTTAACACAAACCTAATCATAAACTAAAAACTAAAAAAAGAGTCAGATTTAATCTAGATATTGTTCTATGTCAATTTAGTAAAGATGAACCAGCCATTACAATTTCTAAATAAACCAAATAACTAATTGCATCAAGGCCTAACTTAATGTGGGTTAATCCAACATTCTTTAACTTGAACAAAATATGATTTTTTATTTTATATATTTCACTTCTTTTTTTACTTTCAATCACCAACCCTATTTATTTATGGTCATAGATCTAAGATTAATCAATTCTTTAAAATTAAGAATTAATGGGTAAAAATATTTATTATACAATACTAATATATTTATTACTCAAACCCTAAAGTAGATAATAGATTTCAATACTCTTAATAAATTCTTTTGTATAATTTTTATCAAATTTGAATATAAATTAATCAATTTGTCTGTCACTTCCATTTTTTAAAACAATCAATTAACAAATATTACTTACATTTCTCAACTTATAAGTTATGATTAAATGTAAAGAACTCATTTTTTTAAATTATAGAATTAAATCAATGTAGAATTAAAGTTTCAGTACACATTAATAATCAAAATAATCATTTGGCAAACTCAATTAAAATTTTTATTTCATTTTTATATATTGAGATTTGAAATTCAACTATTATCAATACTAAATAAGAGCTTTTAAATTAATTAAGTATTTATATGTTACATAGTACTTGATTACCATAAATTAAAATAAATTTCTATTTTATTATTTTTATTGACCATTGCGCTTTTAGAAACAATTAATCAATAGAAATTTAAATAATTTAAATTATTAAAAAAAAACAGAGAATAAAATTCATTATTAAACAAATAATATGTATATTCGATAAAGATGATCAAATTTTACAATTTGAATCTCCTTGAGTTTATAGAATAATTTATATTTTACATAATAATAAATATCAATATGAGAGTCAATAATTATGTGTTATGAATAGAATTTTAAAAACCTTTGTAGTAAATAAACAATTATTTTATAAAAAATTCATATTATGAAAAGTATTAAATCATTAATTAATTTACAACTTATCTTAAAATATCTGTTATTTATTGTAATTGAGTATGAAATCATAATAATTTATTTTATTCTATTTTATAAAATTAGATCATAATTTGCATGAAGAAGAATTGAATTATAAGATAAACAGTACAAGTATAAAAATTGTGCAATTTATCAAATTTTTCTCTTTTTCTTTTTAATAAAGTTTCTAGAAAAATATTAGGTTTATTTTTAGATGTTCAACAAGTGTCTATTGTAGAATCTATGCTCATTTAGAAAGAAGATTTATTATGCTTAGATTCTAAACATTCCATAATAATAAATTAATTATTTATGTCATTTTGATGATGCATCATTGATTTAAATCATTTAGAAAGTCATAAATCAGAAAATTAGAGTTTTATCATTATATGGTACATTTTAGTATAGTTATTGAAATCAATCTGATATAATTGATTTAGAATGTAAATTTAGCTAATAATTGTAAATTATATAGATTTTTGATATTGTTTATGCATAATACAAATGCTATAAAGATCTTGATTTTATTGATTAGAAGAACATTGAAAATTTAAATAAATAAAGAGTATATTACATAACTCAATATAATGATAATATATATTTAAGTGTAATATCATACATTTGGAAAGGATGATTTTGATAATAATTAGAAAACTATTTAAGGAGATGATGAACATAATAGAAATGAAGAGTTAGGAGAATTGAAAGAAAGAGCTAATAAATAAATAAATAAGGTTTGGTTACCGAATAATAAAATCAAAAATATCTGATTATTCAAAGGAATAGCTTCTTTCTTCTTTAAAAGATGATTGATTTATCTATGGGATGTAATTTTGGTATGGCTATTACTTTCTATTCAATTTCATCATAATAATGTGAGATATTTTAATCATCAAGCTCATAAGTGTCAAAATTGTCAAAGGATGCTGATGGAGAGAGAGGAACAACACATTAAGCAAAAGTTGATGGTGTATCTATAGTTGATTGTGTTTTGAGTGTAAGAGATGATTTAAAGGGAGCAGATTCAGAGCAGCCCATTATGTTAATTAAATATTAATAAAGAGCGTTATTTAGATTATATTAATTAGGGGATAATTTATTAAATAATATAAAATTAATGAATAATTAATTATATTTTAGAATTTATAAGTGGTAATTCTTTTTAGAATATAAAAATTATTATGTTGTTTAAATAAAATTGCTCATTGTTTAGAAAGTTATTAAGTTAGAAATGTTTAATGATGCCAGGAGCATACAATGGTATGGTTGGTAGATAATGTGCAGATAATGGTTTTGAAGCTTTATACATATCAGGTGCTGCAGTCACTGCATCAAGTGGAGTCCCAGATATTGGGTATAATTTAGAGATTAGTGTTTAAGCATGGTAACTTTGGATGGATTCTGTAAGACAATCAAAGATGTTGCTCTTGCTTCAGGATTACCAATTTTGGCTGATGCAGACACAGGATTTGGTGAAGGAGAAATGTGTTCTAAAACAGTTTGGGAATATTTCATACATGGAGCATCAGGTCTACATATTGAAGATTAAGTATTTCCAAAACGTTGTGGACATTTAGATGGTAAGGAATTGGTTCCATCTGATGTAATGGAGAAAAAGATATAAATAGCTAAAAATGCAAGTGTTTAATGTAGTGGAGGAGAGTTTGTCATTTGTGGTATATAATATAATTAAATGTTATTATAGCACGTACTGATGCTAGAGGTACACATGGATTAGATGAATGTATTAAAAGAAGTAAGGCATATATGGATGCAGGTGCTGATATGATATTCCCTGAAGGATTACATACAAAAGAAGAAATGGCTATTGTTGCAAAAGAATTGAAATCTAAGAATCCAAATATTTATTTATTAGCTAATATGACAGAGTTTGGAAAGACTCCATATATTTCATTAAAAGAATTTGAATAAATGGGTTATAATTGTGTTATCTATCCTGTTTCAACATTAAGAATTGCTAGTAAGGCTATTGATGAATTTTTGAAATAATTGTAAAAGGATGAATCTTAAGTAAATTCAGTTTAAAAGTAAAGAAAATTAAATAATTTATAAGTATGTAAACACGTAAAGAATTATATTCTACTTTGGGATATACACCTGGTAAGGAATGGTATTTTCCAAATTCAAAGAAACAATGATAATTGTCTAATCAATATTTCATAATAAAAGCAATATAAATATAATCACTTCCTTTTTCTGTATATTTAAATGAATACAAATTTAAGCAACATAAATGTATTAATTATTTTAAATTTATTCCTCTTTCACATGTAGTTTCTTAGAGTGTATGACTATCTTGTGGATTTCAACTTTCATAATGACTATTGATCCAATTAAAATAATAAGAAATTATGTGTATCAGTCATTATTTATTATGATATTAGTTCCTAATTACATGATTAAGCATTTCTTATACAATTTATTAATTAATATCAATTAGATTAAGAATTTATTTTTCTTTTGCTGATTGAGATATATAATTTTATGTAGATTCAATTTGTTTTAGTTTTGAATAATATGGACTAGATATTGACATTTTAGGTTCAAGATATCTTTGAAGTTAAATAGTTCTATCATTCTAATCTTCTCTTGGTTCATATAAATTACCCATAAATATTCAAATTAATTTAATTCAATACAATTTCAATTAAAATCCATAAACGTCATTTAGTAACTATTTGGCAAATGAAACACATTCTTGATAATCTTTATCATTAAATTAACTCATCTTTCTAATCAATTCAATTACAAAATCACTTGTTATAAAATCTTTCAATTTTATTTTCATTTCTGGTACTGTCTAAAAGAAATGTGAACAATCAAATATACAACATAATGTTAATCTAACATATTCCTATTATTTTATTTATAATATATACAATTGTAGGTTTTAATTTTAAACTACACATTTCAGTACAAAATATTATAAACCAATCTACTGTATCTCTTAAATCAAAATTAGGTATATTAGGTTCACAATAAGCATGTAAAATACAAGTATAAAATGAAGTCATTGTTTCTTTTAATCTTTCTGCATAATCTTAATCAACATTCTATTAACTTTTTGTTAAATCCATACTAGCAGCAAATCCTAATTTTAGTATCTCTTTCAAATCACCTAAAAATTAAAATGATTTCTCTTTCAATCCTAATATTATATCTGCAATAGCATTATAAACTTATAATTTTAATTCTCTATTAAAATTAGGATTCTATATTTTAATATATATTTATTACTTTAATTAAACCAAAGAAATAATTTAAAATGTTCATATAAGGTACAAACTCTTCTTCCATAGCTCTTGCAATATCTGCTAAACAAAATAATGCTGTCTTAAAACTTTCCATATCATCTGGTTCAGATAATGGTTTATTTAATTCTCCTATTAATTAAGATGAATATTTAGATAATTTCTTTTTAAATGCATAAGCTATTCCTGAGAGTACATAAAAATAATCATTTTTAACTCTAGAATCAACATTTGATAAAGTATTCATAATTGATTCAAATACAGATTCAGGTGTTGTTGAATCATCTAATCTAACAACACAACCATGCATTGCACTCATCAATCCCATTTCTAAATGATATTTAATTTCAGCAGGTACTTATGTACCACTCTCTAATAGTTAAATTTATTAAAAGAATTGAATTAAATAGTCATTACATAATTTTGTATCAGTAACACTATAAATAATATTAAGAATAGCCATAAAAGCAGTATCAATTAAAGCTATTTCTGAATTTTTAATATCTGCTCTAACAGAAGTACTTGCTAAATGTTACAATATTGTAAATTTCTCTCTATTAAATATACTATTAGAAAAGAGTTGCAATTATTCAGTGAGATAAACAAATACCCAAATCAAATGTTAAACAATTGATATTTTATTATTTAATTAATCTAATAATGTTGCTAACATATGATTTGCTTAATCATGTTCATGAAAACATTATGGATAATTTTCAGCTACTCTACTCAATGTTTAAGCTGTTGCTTTCTTTACTTTGTAATGTTGATCAATTAAACAAGTGAATAAATTACTCAATGCAGATTTAATGAGTATTTCTATTTCTTTTGTTTAAACTTCAGCTAATGCACCAAATGCCATAACACTAGCTTTTCTGTATTCCCATTATTAATGTGTTAAAGTATTTTATATAAAATTTTTGACTAATTCATATGTGTTAACTCCAGCAAAATCAATTATAAATGCTAATCCTTTACATGATGAATCAGGAACTGATAAACCTTAATATTCATCATCAACATCTCCACTATCTAATAAGAGGTTTCTCATAAATGGTAGTAAGAATCCTTCATAATTCTTCTTAAAAAATTACACACAACAATCTACTGCATTACTTTCTGGTGTTTATTAATTTCCATTTTATGTAATTTCTTCTTTCATTTCTGCACAAATAGTATTCCATATTTCAATTGCTGCTATTGAGATTTCACCTTAATTTTCAAATGAAGCCTAAGTTGTTTAAAATAATTCATTTATAAATGCAGGTAAAAATGTAAAGAGTTACTTAACAAAATCAATTAAACATTAAAGTGCTTTATGTTTAACTTCTTAAATGTTACATATTGCATTAGACAATATCAAATTTTTTACATAAGTAAAGATTTCCTAAATTTAAAGTTAGTGCAAATACTTATTATTTAAACAAATTGTTCATAAAATATAAAGAATCCTATAAGGCTTTAATTGCAGTCAATCTAATTTCTAAAGTCTACTCATTTAAATCCATTCCTACACAAATTCCCATTAAGATTACTTTTGAATCTTACTCAGATATACCTGAAGATTGATGAGTTTTCTAGATGATTAGAATTCATACTAATGCTTCACAAATGTAACCTAATGTCATGATAGCTGACACCTTAATCAAAATATCAGTGTGTTTAGAATTTGTTGTCAATCGAGAAATTAGATCTGGCCATTCTTGTCTTGGTAATTCTATGGCACATATTTCACTAATAGTCTAATAAATATTTAAATAGATTTACATTAGCTGCTGATCTTCTTATTGTATTTTCAGGATCAATCAACTATTCCATGAACTTCAATTTCACATCATTCTTAGTTTATTAAGAACATGCTAACCAAGTTATTTAATTTGATGGAGGATGCTACTATAGAAAAGATTAATATACAATCAATCCCACTAATCTTTTTACTAAAGTACTACAAGCTACTCTAATACGATTCTAAATGCCGCGATTAGAGAATGCTTAAGCACAGTATACCATGAATTCATCTGGACATTCATCTTTGTACTTAAGTAATACTTATTCTGCTGAACTTCGTTGTGTATTACTCTCAAAGAATGCACATTACACTAAATCCAAAAATTATTGTGGCTGCATTTTTATGTTTAATTTTTTAAAATATAATGTATATACATAATTTAGTAGTAGTATATAATTCAAGATTAATTGATTTTCTTAAGCATTCTTCTTTCAAAATGTGCAAAGTTTACACCAAGAATAATACCATTATAATTAGGTTTTGCAGTATGAGGTTTGATTGCTTTGATCAAGGGAGGTAATTTTTAATAATTAGGAGTCTAATGGTCTTTATTAAGAGATATTTCTTAAAGTGGCATTTTAAGAGGAATCTTATTCATTTGAGGTAGTCGTTATCTCGATTCCCCTTCTCTAGTATTTGACCTTTTCTTTTTGTTTGGATACCTATTGAAGAGTTGTATTTCTTTCCCCCAATTTAATAGAGTGGGCTCCAATTCACTGACCTCTCTTAGCTGCTCTATAGCCTGATGCTCGTTAGGGATTAAATTCATTAATTAAATTAATAAATGGCAATTAACACTCTGGACACATAATCTACAATATTTGTGCCCCTTTTTACTTTTGCCACATTAAAGTAATGGCATTATTCAATATAAGATAGCTTACATGCATCTTGTATCTGCACGCTTCTTTACAATCACTATTATATATATATATTAAATAATATTTAATGTCTCAATTGTCTAGATAGATGAAGAAGATCGGTAATTACTAGCTAGGGGATTTGCTAGGCAGAGGTTCGATTGGTACTGTGTACAAAGGATTGAATTTGGAATTAGTAATAAACACACAATAATAGAGGGAACACTTGTGGCAATTAAGCAAGTGTCAAGAGCCACACTGAAAGAAGATCAGTATAAAGCATTACAACAAGAAATTTATCTATTGAAGAAGTTGAAACATGAAAATATAGTGAAATACATTGATTGTATAGAGACTGATCAATTTTTGAATATCATTCTTGAATATATTGAAAGTGGAAGTTTGGCAAGTATTCTAAAGAAATTTGGATCATTTCCAGAGTCTTTGGTGGCAATTTATGTTAAATAAGTATTAAAAGGATTAGAGTATTTACATTAATAAGGAATTGTCCATAGAGATATAAAGGGTGCCAATATTTTGACTACCAAAGATGGGTAATTTTAATCATAAGATAATAAAGTACTGTTAAATTGGCTGATTTTGGAGTGGCTACAACTTTATCTGAAGATACGACATAAAGTAATAACATAGTTGGTACTCCATATTGGATGGCACCTGAAGTTATAGAAATGTCTGGACATTTATCTACTTCCTGTGATATATGGTCACTTGGATGTACAGTCATAGAATTATTAACAGGAAATCCACCATATTTTGATAGATTATAATATGCAGCAATGTTTTAAATTGTTCAAAGAGATTGTCCTCCATTACCAGAAGGAATCTCAAATGAATGTAGAGATTTTCTAATACAATGTTTTTAAAAAGATCCTACTTTAAGAGATGATGCCACAACTATGCTAAAACATCCATGGATTACTAAAAGTTGGCATATAGTATAAGGACCTAATTTACCTGAAGAAGTAACAAATACTATACGAAATCACATAGTAGATTAATCTAATTTTGGAACATTTATTACTGATTCATTTATTGAGTAAGTACCTTAATTAGTTCAATGTTAATCACCTAGAAAAATAGATAAAAGTAGTGCTGTTAGAGATTCTTAATTAGATTCTCTCAGATAATTAAAATTAAGAACTAGTCATTAAATTAAATAAAATGGATTTTGGGGTTAAAATGAAGATGGTAAAAGTATGAGAGAAATTAATGAACTTATAACTTAATTAACAGAATAAAGTGATAATTCTTAAATTATCAAAATTTTAGAATAATTAAAAGACACTATTCCAAATGATAAATGTAAAGAATATTTTATTCATACTGGTTTAACTTCATTATTAGAAATTATAGAAAAATATATGCCATTATATTGTGAAAATAATTCATAAGATTAATAATCCTTATAAATTTTAAAATTGATATTTGAATTAATAAATATTGTTGTAGATTAGAATCCTTAATTATTAGAATTATCATGTTATTTGGGAGCAGCAACATTTTATCAATAAATCACTTCTTCTGAATTTCATAAAGAATTAAGAGTTGAAGCTGCCTATTTCTTAGGATAATTAACTTATTTCAAAGAAGGATACCTACTCTCAATAGGAGGATTAGATAATCTATTAGAATTAATAGACACATCAGATATCTCTGATAATATTGATTTAATTGGTTTAGCATTAGATACCATAATATTACTCTATGATCTTAATACTATAAGTTAAAGAAATCTAAGTAGACTTCTAACAAGCAAATTCATCACATATCGATTAGTACTTATAGCTGAATAAATTCAAAATATAGATGTTAATTTAATGATTAAATCATTGAATATTTTAGTGATTTTAGCAAAATGTGATGATAAAATAGTTAAGTAATCACTTTGTGAAAAAGAAGTTATCACTAGATTAGCTACTTTTCTTAATTAAAATTAAGAATAAGCACTTTTAAAAACCATAAAAATATTTAGATATCTTTCTACTGAACCTAATCTTTAACCACATTTAGATGGATTTGCTATTATACCAAGAGCTTTAACTCTTTTAAAAAAAGATTTACCAAGTTAAGGACCTATGATTGCAGATATATTAAGAATTATATTTTATCTTACAAAACTTAATCACGATAAATAAGAAGAATTATGTCTTTATGAAGGTGTTCCATTATTGCTTGAATTATTTAAATTACCAAGTGAATAAGAAAACTAAATCTCAATGAAAAAGGCAGCTATTAGTATATTATGTTCATTAGCTACTTCTTCTGAAAGATGTAAATAAAAATTACAAGAAAATGGAGGTATTAGCATTTATGTTGGATTATTAACAACAAATCTAAATATTACAAAATTACTTGATACAATTGTTAAATTAATTGAACTTGATTAAAGTCAACGTATTCCTCTTAGCAAAAATATTGATATTCTTGTTGCATATTTTAAAAATAATACTGTTCCTATGTACCCAACATTAGTTAAAGTACTACCAAAAGAATTTGGAATTAGTCTATTATTTAGGAAATAATTATTGGAATTGTTGATTTAGAAAGATTAAAGTTAATTGAACCTAAAACATCTGCTTTAAATATTATATTATCTATTAGAGTCTGATTCAATAAAAATAAAAGACATGTTTAAGAATTCTATTCTATAGTAATTGATAGAACAGGAAGAACATGGTTTGGCTGTTTAAGGAATTGTAAAGTAAATTAAGGAATTGATATTATTAAAATAATGATCATAGATCGTGTATATGAGCTTATCTTTTTTCTTTTCCTTTTAATTTAGGTTACATTTCTTCTTCATCTTTCTTATATTCTAATTATTTTTAGACTTATTTTAATTTCTTTTCCTATTATTACAACTTCTTGGCATTAATTTTTTTTTATTCTTCATCTGACCAATCTTCATCTTTATGTTATTATTCCTGCCTTTTTTATTTTTATTAATCTCTTTATAATGTCTCTACTTTATTGTTTCTTTTATTATTATTGTTCTTATTACGAGATTTCACATTGCGATTGTCACCATCTGCCAAGAAGTCGTTGTCTTCTAAATCCATTTAAATTTATTTATTTAGGTTTGTACAAATAATCACTATGTTAAATATTCTATAATAAATTTTAGGTTTATAGAAAAAATCATAATTCATTCACAATATTCTAACATTTTCAATAACATATTTATATATATTATTTCCACTTCAAATAATTACTTATCTGTTCATTAAATTTATATGTATATTCATATTATAATCAATTATAGTAATTAGAAACATAGTATTGATATTGATTATTGATTCAAAATAGAAGAAGAATTTGAATCAGAAATATACTCATACAATTATTATTATATATGAATGTGATTAATATTAAATTTATATATATATATATATAATTTTGAAGTAGATGTAAAAGAAGAGGGAGAAGTTTAGGATTGAAACTCGAAGAAATGATCTTGAACGATGTTTTAAATAAAAAAGAGAAATCTAAGATTAAGGTGCAATAATTAATGTAGGAGAATACTGCTATAATTCTGATAATTTATTGGGGAAGGGTTCTTATTGTTAAGTTTATGCAGGATGGAAAGTATGATAGTATATTTAATGATTTAGAGTTAGAATAGAAATAAGAAGGTGGCAATTAGAGTAATGATTGGAAATGAAAGAGTAAGCTCGGAAATAGAATTGTAGAAAAGTTTAAAATCAAAGAATATAGCTAAGATTTATGATGATGTTAAGATTGAAGATAAACATTATATAATAATGGAATTATGCGATGGTAAATAACTGTCTATAAAATGAGAGTCTCTAAGCAAACGGTATTAAGAATTTAGTAGAAATGAAGCTATTTAATATTTTTAGTAAATTCTTAATGGTTTAGAAGAATTATAGAAACACAAAATCATCCATAGAGATTTAAAATTAGACAATATATTATTAAAAAAGAAATAAGTAATTATAATACAAATGTTGATAGATAAAAATAATTGATTTTGGATTTGCTAAGAATATTACAGACAATGGATTAGGAACTGAATCAGTTAAATGTGGAACTCCTGAGACAATGGCACCAGAAGTACACAAAAGTATTAAAAGAACAATCTATAGTGATAAATAAGATGTTTGGGCTTTAGGAATTATTTTGCACTAATTATTTTATAAAATCCATCCTTTTGAATCATTAGAGTGTCTTTTGTAAGTCTATTCAATATAAAAAAAGGGAGAATAAGAGAAGAGATACAAGAGAAGAAGAGGATGAAGTAGTTAATGATTTCATCAATAAATGTTTAACAGAAGAAGATAAAAGAATGAGTATAAAAGAAGCCTTGTAACATAGGATTCGTAAATATCAAATTGCTATTGATTCTGATGATTAGAAAACATTGTTCGGTTAGATAAAAGATTGTGTTTAAAGTAAATTGGAAAGTCTGACTCACTACTGGTATGAAACAGTAAGGGGTTACTTAATTAAATGAATGAAAACATATATATATATATATATATATATATATATATATATATAATTCAATTGACTATTGAAGACTTTTAAGGAGTAACAGTTTTATTCCGTGTAAGTTACTCTTATAATGCATCTTTGACATCGGATTATAATTTGATTTATTTTCTAATTGTTTTAGTCTAACGATATTCGTCTAAAATATGATGCGCTTTGATTCGCTACTCTTTTTCTCGGTATTCCTTATTGAATGTAGACTCCATCATCATAGTTTTCTATTAACCAACTTTCTCAGATGTAATTACACATCCCATATTTATAAATTATAATATAATATCAAATTATTGGTACTATTGTATTCATAATCTTTTGTACTATTTACATTCTGATTGGCTACTCCTTATTGCAATATTAAACAGTAACATAATGTAAGTAACTTACATATATTAGATTCATTAGACAACAAAGAATTTCTATAAGTAATCTCAATGTTCCTACTTATTCCACAATCACTTTTCCTTATAATCTACATTCTTAATAAGTTTGAGTTTGAAAAAAAAAAATACTATTAATCCCAAGATTAATAAGGATAAATATAACAATTATGCTATTCTCTACATATGCAAACTCATTTTGAATGTCTTAGAACATAGAGTTATTGAAGGGATTATCATTAACATCAATGAAAGGAGTGCCAATATGCTGATTGTTGTCTAACACATGTAAGTCATCGAAACACTAACATTAACTAATTTCATGCTCACATCAAGTAACGTGCACCACAAATCATGCTAATCAACATTGAGAATATTATCAATGCAAATTCTATAACTTTAAACTCTGTCATTTATTCATCCTTAAATTATAAAGCTATTGAATTCACATACAGTATAGGTATGTCTTATAAATTCACACATTCAGGTTCATTTTCAATTACTATCTGATAACTTGAATACATTAATTTATTATTATTAAATAATAAAATTAGATCAAACCAATACTAAGAAATAACATACATATAAACAAAAAAACATTTTAATTATACATTTATATTATATTCATTAAAAGAATTTTTACCATTCTATTTGATAATAATTTATATATTACATCTAAGTTATTCTCCATTAAAATTTGGTATTACCACTTTATATTCTACATATAAATCTCCATGTTAAGATGAAAATTCATGTTATGGCATTCCTTCTCCTTTTATAATTTACACTTCTCCTGGTTTTGTAATACCATCTTTATCAATTCTTACAAAATGATTATCAAGATGTTTAATCTTCTTCTTAAAACCAAGTAAAGCTTCTTTCAAAGTAATTTCGACTTTGCATTTTAAATCATTTCCTTATCTTTAAAAGAATGTATGAGGTATTTATTCAATTTAAAATATTAGATCAGAAGTACCAGAATCATTACGTTCATCAGCCATATTCTCATATTTCTATAATATATATATCTATTATATTACTATAGTTTATTTATCTTATATCCCTTTTTCTATATATAAACTAATATTATCAGCTCCAGGAATAATCTAATAAAATATAATATTCTATTACCTTATCACCTTTACAAAGATGACATTTTTTTTTGATGATCTTACCTGTTCCAAAACATCTTTCACACGTGGCTTAGAATGTTTAAAAAACTTAAATTATCTATATATATAACATTACATCCAAAACCAACTTATTATCTTTTTTAAACACTACCAACACCTTTACAAGTTGGACATGTTTCTACTAAATCTGGATCATCAGCTCCTGATCCTCTACAATGTGGACATAATATTTATTTAGTCAAATAAATAGGTATCTCTTTGCCATTATAAATATCCTCCAAAGTTACTCTAACCTTCACCTTCAATTCTGGACCCTTACGTTCTCCTTATTATTCTCTTCCAAAAAATGATCCGAAAATATCAAATGGATCATGATGCTACATTCCCTGATTATTTAGACCATCAACTCCTCCTTTATCATATTTTTTTCTTTATTCAGGGTCTGATAATACCTCATATGCTAAATTTATATGATTTTATATACCCACGTTGATTTTCGAGAATTTTTCATTTGCATCTGGATCACCTTGATTTCTATCTGGATGGTATTGTTGTGATAGTTTACGATAGGCCTTTTTGATGTCTTACACTGAAGCATTTGGAGAGACTCCCAAAATATCGTAATATTCTCTATGTACGGCACAATATATAGATATTAGAAGTGTAAATAATGTGAGTGATAGCTTCATTATTTTTATTAATCAAAGACAAAGATCCTCTCATTATTATGTGCTTGATATTCATAGCCAACAAACTGTTGCTGAACATTTGGATCTCTAAGCAATTGTATATTTTAACTGATTAATTCAGCATTCTCTTCATCCTCAATCACTATTTGACGTTAATCAAAATTATCATCACTTGGATTTGGAATAAATGGTGCAGTAAATTCTCTTTTTTATAATTTTGACCATTAGAAATTCTTAAACCAAGGATGCAATTTAATTTCATGTCCTCCATTATAACCAAGTCGACTTGTTGGTTTTCTTTGTAATAATCGATTAACAAAATCAACAGCTTCACCACTCCAATTAGGAGGTACTTCACTCGATCTAATTTATACTTATTTGGCTAATATTTAATCACGAATCTCTTATCTAGATCGACCAACATATGGTCTCTATTTTTTAATAAATATTAATTCATACTCTCCCTAACATAAATTCATAAGCAATAACACCCAAAGCATAATAATCAACTGCAAAAGTGTGGTTCTATCTACACATTACCTCAGGGGCTATTTACTTATTAAATAATATACAGCTTACCCATATACCCAGGAGTACCACTAGTATCGCTAGAATTTTCAGGCTTCATAACACGAGCAATACCTAAATCGGTAATGTGTACAAAACCCTTTTCATCAAGTACCAGATTTTCTGGTTTGATGTCTCTGTGTATTATGTTGTTAGTATGTAAGTACTCTAAACCAATAAAAATAGAGGCCACAAAAAACTCTTATTATCATCGAATACTATTACTAGTCTGTTCCTCATTAAATCGTCTCATTCTTCCAATATGAAATCGTAAATCACCTCCACACATGTAGTCCATCACCAAATACAAATTCTCTCGATCTTGAAATGCATAATTCATATTGATCAAGAATGTGTGCTTTAGTTGACTTAGTAGCATACGCTCATTCATCACTGAATGTACACTCTTCTTTGTTATCACTAATGCTTTAGACATCTCTTTCATTGCATATGGTTATCCAACCCTTTTCACCTTCCATACCTTCCCAAATCCTCCAATTCCTATTACATATTCAAATGTAAATGCAGCCTTCCCAATCTATTTAGTATCTGTAACCTTTGGACTTACAACTTCTGGCTCTTTGTTCTCTTTCCTAACTTATGCTGAGTCATTTCGAATATGAATTGGCCCTGTTGGTGTCTTTGCTGACATTGCAATTGCACGAGCTTTGGCTATTAGCTATGTCATTGAGTCTTTTTGTCCCTCTGATGGTTACTTTACTTTCTATTATTTCATCAGTGTAGCCAATTTAGATAAATCTATTGATGCATTCTTGCTATGGTATAGACCTTTAGGTAAACTCACTTAAGTAGGTGACACTGCTGGACTCTGAATTGCATATTAGGAAGGACTCTTTTATTTCAGTAATAGAGTATTGATGAGTTTATTGTTTGGACTGCTAGCTTAACTCATCTTAGGAGGTTGCTTCATTATATTTAATTAATAAACAGCTTATATTTATATACTATAGTAACTTCACATCTGATTGAATAAATATAATTCAACCTTTATTCATATATAGTATTCTAAATACAAATAAGTTGATGTGATCATAACTTATTTATATAATTAACTTTTAATGTAGAGGATTTAAAATTAAAAAAACTAATAAAATGAAATGTTATTCTTTATTGAATTACAATAAATCATAAAATAGTTAAATTTAATTCTATTTGTCTATTCATTTAATGATTTTTAACCAAATGAATAAATACTAAATTGATAATAATAATAAATATAATTAAAGTGCAATTAAGTATATAGATATTTATTATAATAATTCATAATAATAATAGAAATAATAGAAATATGAAAATTGATATTAAATTATCATTCTTCATAATCTTCTAAATTCCAAAATTTATGGAATAAACAATATATTTTTCTTATGAATAGTTACAAAGGTCGATCAGGTTTTTGTATATTTTTTAATTAATCAAGATTTTCTTATTGAATATTTAGTACTTATATTCTTTTTTAATAAACTCTCTTTAAATTTTCATCTTAATTTTAATACTTACAAAATCTATTTTTAAATTAATCTATCTCATTCTATATCAATGATAATTTTTCATCAAATGAGATTTCAAATAATTGATTCCATTATTTAATTTCTTTATAATCTAAATTAGATGATGATTTAAATGATTCAAAAAATTATTCTTAAAATTGTTTTAGTGATTTATCAGATCTATTGAATATTTTAACTAATTAATTTATAAACATTTATGTTTCTTCATTCAACTCATTACAAACTCTTAAGATACTATTCAAAAACTTATTTCTTTAAATATATTCATTTTAATCCATATAATTATTATTTAAAGATGTATTAACACATTCAATCAACTTTCCATTTAATAATCGATATTTTCTTGGATATTCATCTTGATTTCTCAAAAGGAATACTTTATTCTCCTTAATATCAAGTTATTTTCTTAAACTATTTTATTTCTTTTCTATTTCCTTTCTATTTTTTAGACATTTCTTTTTCTGATTTATTTTATCCTACATATCTAACTATTTATTTTATTTCTCATCATCTTTTTTCTGTGGTCCTGTTATTGTAAGTATTTTATAATTAGCCATTTCAGTGATCAATTATAGTAATTCCAAAGAAAACTTATTTGTAGCAATATATCCTTCATCTTAATATTCAATCTCATCAAAATTATCAGATTTGGATGGTCTCCCACATTTCTTCTTACTTTTAGGCATAATCAAGGGAAATATAAGAAAACAAAAATAAATTATTTATTCCTCTTTTCCTCTAAAACAAATAAATTTATTAAAAAATTTATTCTATTGATTAATATTCAATTTAAAATCAATTCTACAATGATTGAAAACATCTTAGCTTAATCACAATAAACTATAATACCTTGATTAAGTATATAAATCTGAGAATTCTAAAAGAAAAGAATTCCATTATAATGAATATTGTAACTCAATTTATATCATATATAATCAAATCAAATAATACTAATAATAATAATAAAAAGATTGTTCAATATACATATATAATAATAATTTAAAAATGTCAACTTTCTAAGAAAGGTTTAAGGGTAAAACAACAGTAATGAGTAGGAATGGCCTAGAATCAGTAATTAATTCTTGTTAATAACCAATTAAGAAAGAATTTGAATGTATGATAAATGACTTATTACAGATTAAAATAGATGTCCTCAGATTTAATAACCTTTACAATAACAAATTAATGTTCAACCTGTACTTACACAAATTCAATATAACAATTAATAGAGTCATTAAACCTTATATTAACATAATCCATACATACCAGAGTAATAGATTCAAGATTCTCTATAATATTTCAATCAATAGTAATATTTTCAACCTTCTTTTGATTATTAAGTAAGACAAACAGTTAATGAACCTTAAAAAAAAATGGAACAAAGATCCTAATCTGCAAAATAATAATAATAATAATCAGTAGATGATTTGTAACGGTACAAACCATACACCATAAAGGATTATGAGATAATGAAAAAGACTGCAAATGCTAAATTAGGAGGTTTGGGACCTAATATTAGTGGAGAAGAATGGGCAAAAGAAAAAGAAAAGCAACTTAAAAGATAAGAATTTGCAGAATAAGTCAGACAATTTAATTCAACTAATATAATAACTATAAAAAATAAAGAGATTAAACAACCTGAAATAAATGCTAGGTATTATTAAAAATATATCAAGACAAAAGGCAATAGAATTTGCCAGAAATATACCAAAACCTGTTGTGAAAAAGAAGGATGATAATAATACTATGAAAATTATGCATAATAAAATAATAAATAATAATTAGGATATTTTTAATGATGAAATTGAAAGACTTGAAAGAGAACATATAAAGTATTTAAATTAATTAGATAAGATGAAATGATATTTTTTTATTAATATAATTATATGTTCTCTATAATAATAATAAATTTGGAATATAATATAATTAAAAAATGATATTAAAATATATTACACATTTATCTTATGTCAATAAGTATTATTAAAATTAAAGAAATAAAATGGCTATTTTTATTTATATACTCCTGTCAAATGATGATTCTTTGATTATTAGATTATTTATTTTAGAATACAACAAACAGGTTTATTGTATCTAGAGAAAAAGCATGGTTCTTCACATTTTTGAGAATTCAATATAGTACTATAAGCAAGTGACAAAGCATTCTTAAATTAAAATATTAATAATAATTACTTTAATATGCTTGATTTTAAAAGTGCTACTAGCAATGTTATTGCCTTTATTATGTAAATCCAATATAACTAATTCTTATTATCCTTGATCACTAAAATTAGATGAATCTTTACAATTAAGGAAATTGTTATTAGTAAATATTAGGTTCATCAACTTACATATTCTCTGTTTGGGATGGAACAATATTTATAATTTTATTAAAATAATCGATATCTTAACTATAAAGATCGAAAAAGTCCAAAAAAGTCTTACCAATTTCTTCATTTTCGATATCACGTACACGTTTAATTTGTAATAAAGCTAAAATCATAGTCAGAATGCTATAGCTATTCAAACCACCCTTATTACATATTATTGATATACTTGATAGGAATTTAATAGATTAATAGATTTAAAGTAAAACTTCAAAATTAATGCTAGACTTTTAAATTATTTAAATTCTTTCTAAAATTCAATCATTGAATTAGCAGTCTTTCTACCAGAATGATCATTTTTACTAATGGTAATATCAATAAGTTTATTTTAAAATTCTTATGAACATTACATTTTCAAAACAGGTTTTCTAGCATTATCAATAACTTTGACATCCTTAATAAAGCCTTGTATCTAAAACTATATACCATAATACTTTAAATTATTCAGCAATCTTATATAATGAAATCTTTTCTTATTCATTTGTTTCAATTACTATATCAATATCAGAATCTAATAAATTTAAACCAGTTTAACAAGAACCATATAAAAATGCACGAGATTTAGAACATACTGATTGAACAGTCTATTATAATATAATCTATTATACTTCATCAACCATTTAAACTATTTTATCAATAATTGGTCTTTATTCTTCCAATAATTTATTTAATTCTTAAGAGAATGTATTAATTTCAAATGATAATTATCTAATTATATAGATATTATAATTTACTTAACAATGTCATCTAAACTAGTTCTATGATGAGGTAGTGTGATAAGTGATTCAGAGATCAATTAATCATAAAATGGTTGATTAATATAATTATTTTCTGGAATTTATGATTCTTAATCTTTTTTTTCTTTATTTTCAGTTTAAATTGCTTAATCATTTAATACTTTTATTGGTTTCTAAAATATTTCATTAAAATCTTCATATTTATTAGATGATTTCTATGAAATTTAATTATTTTCATTAAAATCTTCTTATTTTCTTTTTCTATTGGGCGATTTTTGAAATTGAATTTCTTCTTCTATAAGTTAATTTCTTGTTTCTTGATTGCAAGCAACATCTAATGGTGTTTAATGTAATTAATTTTTTTTTTTATATAGATTTTCCTTTTGACATATACTTTTTATAATTTATAGATTGCCCAATCTAGAAGCTATATGTAATGCTGTATCTCCATTTTCATCTTATCCAGAAGCACCATATTATTCAATAATCTTTTATGCAGTTTTAAAATTGCCTTTACGCATAGATTTGATTAAATGTTAAGGTTTTTCAAGTTATGTTAATTAAAGCAATGTTTCTACAATATCCCAATTATCTTATTCTGATTGTATTGCAATATCAAGTGCTAATTTAAATTACTTTTTGTCAAACTTTTCTTTATATTTAATGATCTCATTCAATATACTAATTTTGCCGCTTTTTGCTGCTTAGATCAAAGCAGTATTTCCTTAATTATCCTTATAATTAAAATCAATTTATTATCTTGATATTTTTGGTAATGATTTACTTTAGAATTTATTAAATGCATTATAAGTGTTCTTCACTATCTCTTGTATATTAGATGCATTCAACTAAGGCTTATGAAAAATTCATTTATGCTGTTTAATTTACACGTATATAATCTTCCAATTAAACATATTCACCTAAATTGTAAATGAAGTTGTACCTTGATTAGTATATTCGACTATTTTTTATTAGTGAATAGATTATTATTACATATTGTGATTTTTAATAATTTAAATATTACATTAACAAAAATTATCATAATCAATAATTTATAGATATAAATATTAACTATAATAATCAAGTAAAAAAATACAAAAACTATTTATTAGAATCAAATTTGTTAAGTTGATTCTTATAAAATAAGAGTTCTTTGACCATTTAACAATATGTGTATTAATTCAAATAGTCTCATATTTCCATCAAGTTTTTATGTTTTAACTTTGCCCACCAAAATAGATAAATAAGGTAGAACAAAATTCTAATGAGATTAATTTATTCTATAATAGTAAGCTTATAATATTAAATTAGATAAGTCTCTGACCATAAGAAAACAAGATAGTTTACTTATATCAAATTTAAATTCGTATTCATTTTGATTTCGCAATAATACAATTATGTCAATCAAATAAATCTTTTACTTTATTATATTACAATGATATACCAATTATTATTTCTATAAGGATTTCCATACTTTTGTCTATAATTGATCCATTTCAATGTAAGAAGAAGGACTAAAATATTTTGGAATTAACATTTTACTTAATATAATTAAGATTACAGATTGTAAGTGTTTCTTAACTACTTATTGAATTCTTCCCTTATAGAGTATTATTAATATCATCTTTTGTAGAAGCTCTCCGAAATGACATAATGTCAAAACTCTTGCAAAATTAATTAGACTCATAACTAGTAGTTCTTCCCAATGTGAAATTAGACTATTAAGTATGAGTGTGAAGTATTTGAACTTTTCTTAATATAGAATAATCATTTGTTGATGGCACTTATTTCATTTATAATTTTATAATTATAATTTAAATATCTATATGATTATATATTTGTTGGATACATGAATATAAAAGAAAATTAGAAAATGAATTGTTAAAATCTATATGAGTATTCAAAATAATATTTATAAAAATAATAAAAGAAAATGTCTAATATAAAAATTGTATATCAAAGAAAAGTTCATAAATTACCTCCAAAGATTACAAGTCATTAGGAAATCATAGAAACTATAAAGTCCATTTACCCTCAAATCAAAGAAGTCCATTTATATACTATTATCAATCCTAGTAGAAATTTAAAATTATTCTTAGCTGAACCAGATGGAATTGAGGAAATCAATTGTGATTTAAATTTAACATTACTTAAAAAGTTGTATAAATAAATGGGATGGCCAACAATCAAATTACTTGTTGTAGAGAATTTAAATGATGAAAATCAATTAAGAAATTCCATGGATTTATTAAATCAAAGTTAAATTATGTTGGATAAATCTAATTATCAAGATTAATCCAATATTAATAAGTAAATAATTGATCTAAATATTAGAGTACAATAAAAATAAGTAATTGATTATAGAAAAGATGAAAAATTAAAATAAATTATCATCTAAACTATTGATGAACGATTAATGTACCATAATCTTTTGAATCCAAAAAAATAAGACACAGATATGATAGAAAAGGTTAAACAATTATCATAAATTTTTACCTAATATTCTTATGATTGGTTATTTGAATTTGTTAAACAATAAGGTGCTAATTAATCTTATGAACAATTAATATCGTTGCTGACTGAGAATTATTGATTATTTTATTCATATATTAAATAAATTAAAAAAGATTTAAAAATGGTAATAGCTTCACACTTATTGTTTAATAGGGAGCTCACAAATCCTTGAGAATGAAGAAAAGATTAATTAAAGCCAATAAATAAAATAGACCATTACCAAATTGGTTCAGATATAGAACTGATAATACCATCAGGTATTTCTAATTGCAATTTTTAGATATAATTCAAAGAGAAGACATTGGAGAAGAACTAAGCTTAATATCAATTGAGTTATAATAAACATTATTACATGTACAAATTAACATCAATACTCATTTTATATTTATACTCATTATTTTAAACACTCAATATATTAATAACTCAATCGATTTGTTAGTTTTTAAATATAAATGTTCTATGCTATTCCCCTTACTTTAAGTAAGTAATTTTGCAATAAAATCTATTGCTCCTTTTAATACATTATCTATTGTTCCATTTTGACCTACCTTTCCTATTGGAATTATTTATTTTATTTAATTTTTCATTATACTGAAAGTACTTCCAATCAAGTGATTAATGTATTCCTAATATTCTACAATATTATAATGTTTTTTATAATCAAAAGGCACCTTGGATGGATGAAATGGATATATTTTCCTAAGATTTAAATACTAATATTACTTGCTAGGTTTCTTTTCAATAATTTTATTATAGAGTGAATAATCTATAAGAATTAAATCAAGGTTAGGAAAGGATTTACCAGCTATATAAGCATTTTAACTCATAACATTATATTAAGGATATTTTTTTTAGAATTCTTCTAATATATTACCATGAACAACAAATGCCACTTTTACATGTATGGCTTCTTTAAGGGGACTGAATAAAAAATAATGATTATTACATTTAGATTATGGGTGCTTCAATTAATTCTGGTATTTTTTGTAATTCTGCAACTAAATAAATTTTACGATCACCATCATTATTAGTATGATAGTATTTATTTAGTGAATCGATTACAGATTCAATTTTAGATTTATCTAATTAAACTTTCTTTTCTGTAATATATTGATGTTTTCTAAATTGAGAATTAGTGCTTTTAAGTGCATCTGATCTTTTTTCAGCTTTTTTAATGGTAACCTTTTTTTAAGTGATTGAAGTCTTTTTGAGTGCTTATTATTGCATGTCCATTTTAATTTTTTTGATTACTTTAGATTTTCGTAAGCCCATAAAATAAAAATTAGTTATATTATTGATTTGAGAATGATTAATTTTATATATATTGATATATAAAGAGGTAATGATATTTGAGAGAGATAATAAAATAATAGAATAGTATGAATAATAAATAGTAGTTTGATGAAAAAAAAAAAAATAATTAACGAAATAAATATATGTAACAATCTACTGCCAAAAATCTGAGAGACTTACTCATAAAACAATAATTGAATTCTAAAATACATTTTAAAGGTGAACCAATAAAAGTGCCACTTAGAAAATAATCAGGTACTTGGGAATGTTAATGTAATCTCAAACATTGTGCTATCTGTACTCGTAAAAAGGTTAATCAGAGTCCAATGATTAGATAACAAGATTCAAAAAGAGATATGAAAGTTGGAAGTTCAATCTCTGCCCATCAATCACCTAATAGAGAGAAATAAAGTTAAATATTAATGAATAGATAACCATCTGCAAAGAAACCATAATATGCAGACAATATTATCTATCATAAAAGTAATATCAGCAATTCATAACTATATGAAAATAGTTATCAATTAAAAAGTAAAGTTGTACCTAAAAAAGTTGAGAGTAAAAGTATGTTGAGTAGTACTTAGATGTCATTTAAATTGAAATTGACTAGCAAATATAATTCTGCTAATTCAGTTAATTCAATCAATTCATAATCTCGATCTGAATAGATATTAAACTCAATATCTGAATCAGCTCCTAATTCTCCAAAAAAGGATAAATAATCTCATAGTCGTAAATCAGAATTGAATGATAAAACTCAATTAGTAGCATAATAAATTGAGAATCTCCCTCCAGAAATAGTAGGACGTTAACATTTTAAATTTTTATATGTAATTGGAAAGGGAGGTTTTGGTAGAGTATGGAAAGTAGAAATGAAGAAAAATAAAAAAATGTATGCTTTAAAAGAAATGGCTAAAGCTAAAGTTATTTAAAAACGTAGTGTAAATTCTGTACTAAATGAGAAATATTTGTTAGAACATCTACATCATCCTTTTCTTGTTAATATGTCATATGCATTCTAAGATAGAGAGAATCTCTATCTTATCATAGATCTCTTAACAGGAGGTGATTTACGTTTCCATTTAGGTAAAATGAGACGATTCAGTGAAGCTTAAACAAGTATTTATTTCTAATTCAATTTTTATTAGAATTCTTTGTTGCCTGCATTCTACTCTCTCTTACATATTTACATCAACATGGAATTATACATAGAGATCTTAAACCAGAAAATCTAGTTCTAGAAGAAGATGGATATATGAGATTAACTGATCTGGGAATTGCACGTATTAATAAGGGTAATAATGCTGGAGATACTTCTGGTACTCCAGGATATATGGCACCTGAAGTAATGTGTAGAATGGATCATTCAATTGTTGCAGATTATTATGCATTAGGAGTTATAACATATGAATTAATGCTTGGACGTAGACCATATAATGGTAGAACTAGACAAGATATTCGTGAATAAATATTAGCTAAATAAGTTTAAGTAAGGAGAGAAGAAATGCCTAATTATTGGAATGAAAGTGCTATGGATTTTGTTAATGCAGTATTGATTCAATATTATATATATAGTTAATTTAACGTAAACCTGAAAGAAGATTGGGAGCTAATGGAATAGAAGAAATTCTTCATCATCCTTGGCTCAAAGGATTTCCATGGGATGATCTCTTAAAAAAGAAACTTACAGCTCTTTATACTCCAGGAGTAATTTGATTTATCTAAAGTAGTCTGTAGATAATAATTTTGATTTCCAAAATTAGATATCAGAAGAAACACAATTGAATGATGAGTAATTACTTGAAAATCAAGTAATGTTACGTCGAGATACTGTCTAAGGTAATAATAAGATAATATATATATATATAGCATTATTTGATGGATATCAATATGATGCTGATCTCTCAAAATTATAACATTAATAAACTCAAAAAAATTCATAGAGAAGATTTTAACAATCACCAGACAAAAAATGAAATCTATATTTATATATATATGATTAGTTAATATTAATTTGTATTTTTTGAATATTGTTTCATTATCCTTTTCTTGATGAAACTTATTATTATTTGGTGACTGCATGTTCTTCAATCAATGAATCACCAACATATTCATTTACTCTTTTCTTGAGATACTCATTGACAGTTGCAATCTTCTCTCTGTAAATCAATAAAGATTCTTCCAATAATTGATTCTCTTCATGTCTTTTTTCTTTCTCTGCATTATATAACTTCTTCTTGTAATTGTATTCCTCTAGAATAACCTGTAGATTCATGTAATACCTTAAGTTAAACTAAGAATTCTCATGCTTTAATCTTATAACTCCTTCTTTTTCGTTAAAATATCAGAAGCTAATTCTTTGTCATTTTATAAGGAATTCAAAAATTTGGCCTTTGCATCATATTCTTATTTCAAAGATTCCTATTCAGCCAAAAGATTTGTCTTGAAATCAGCAAAATCATTAGCAGATTATATTTCCTATTCTTCCAATCCCTTAATAGTTTCTCTTAATTTTTCAATCAATTATTAAATTACTCCTACAACATCCTTTGTCATTAATTACACTAATTATTCACCATTTCCTCTCTATCCTATTAAATTAATTATCATTTATACTGGTTTATGAAAATGAAGTTTCATCATCTCCTAATTTCACAAAGTCTTAGACTGCTTATTCTTCAAAAAGATTGGCATATTTGCTCAATTTCTCAGCATAATCTCCAACATGATTCTTTTCAATCAAATTGGTTTATTTGCTTTAGGCATCACTTCTAACCCAATCAAGTACTGAAAGTGCATTTTTGTACTCTCTAAGGGTATCAATGAATAAAGCATTGGCTTCACAACGTTACCTATAGTGTAATGAATATGTGGTTACTCAGCCAAATTCTCTAATTTCACTTCATTTGCCTTGTATCTCTTATTATTCCAATTCAAGTAATCTGTAGTTTATTGAATTTTCAAACTTAATTAAATAAAATAAACAATTACTCAACAGCTTCAAGGTCTTATGAGGCAGCTGCAGCACTCTTTGAATTTACATTCACAATTCCTGAGAATTCATTGATATCTTATAAGATAGCATTCTCAAATCTCTAGAATGTAAGATCAGCCTTGTCTTAGGCTTCAACATTGGCACCCTGTAAATCTTCCAAGAGTGTTAAAACAGATTATATAGCATCCTATGAGCTCATCACATTTGTCTTAGAACTAAGCAAATTCAAAAAATCTGTGTTGATCTTCTTTGGACTGCACAAAACACCTTGGCTTAATAGTAAAATCACTAGCACTCCTGTTACACTCTTCATTATTTATTTTATTATTACTATAAATACCGTTTTTATTAATATTAATTAAATCACTAATCCTATAATCTTTTTTATTATTCCTTCTACTCTTTATCATCGAATCATCTGACCTATTCTATTTTCTTATGCAATTCCAATCCATAATTCTCTCCAAACTTATGATTAAATATCTTCCTATCACAAAGTCAATTATATCTAAATACATATCCCTTAATTCTACTCTCCTATTTATCAAAATTCCAAGAATTATATCTATAATAAATCTTCTATTATATAATTTGTTATCTCTGGAAGAACTTTTACATGCAGATTAAAAACATATTGAAATAACATTCTAATCTAAACTAGAATTTCTTTATTATATGATAAAATTCTATTATACATATGTCTATCAATTGAGTTATTTTTTTTATTTATGCATCCTCAATTCCTTTCTTTATTATATTCTATATAATTTAATTTACTACTTTTTAACAATGAGTAAATAACTATTTATGTTATATTTTCATATAAATTTTAATTCATTATCTTAAAATTTAAATTATTATATTTCCAATTATCAAAATATATTTGTCTTTGTTATGTTTACATATATGATATAGGTAGTAAATAATATTTAATAGCAAGGAATTTGATATGAATATCGTGATACATAATCTAATTATTATTAATATCTTTTTTATTATATGATTAAATCATAATGTATAAGCATTACTATTTATATTCATTCTAAAATATTTACACTTAACATATACAATTTACACTTAACTTAACAATTCACACACAATACTTTTATAATACAATATATTAATATTAAATAAAATGTATATTAGTCTTTCCTCTTAGAATAAGACTTGGTGGACTCATACTTCATTGGTGCCAACTGAAACTCATCAGAAGGTGTAGGATGTTATAAATGGAGTGGGTAGTTTCTAAAATAAGGCAACATTGATTTCCACATATTTGAGTTTGGAAGCAGTTAACAGGATTCCTGTTGCTAAGAAATTAGCTATATATTTCAAAGCAGCAATAGTTGGGGCTACATTCTTTGGATCAAGGTATTGAGGATTTATAATTAAAGAATTGCAGCAGGGTCTTTTTATTAAAGAAGCATATAATCAGAAGTTAGCAAATTATTGGATGGTGCACCAATTTGGGAAAATAAGTTTGATGTACCTGAGTTGGATAAGAAATTCTTCTTCATTGATGACGATAACAATTTCGAACCTTCTTTATGGCATCACGGAATGTATGATATTATTAATTGTAAAAGCAATTCCATTGAGAAGCCAAAGGTATTTTACAAGCATGAGTGATTTTAATCATTTAATGGATAAAATTTAAAATAAAATTAAATCTTTAAATAAATTATGGGACGTATGCAAGCAAAGGGAAAAGGAAAGGGTATCTCAGGATCAGCCCTTCCATACAAAAGAAAAGCACCAAAGTGGTTGACACTCTCATCTAAGTCCATCGTTGATTAGATTGTAAATTTGGCAAAGAAGGGTACAAGAATAATATAAATTAAGGTCTTAATGGATCATAAATTGGTGTTTATTTGAGAGATCAATAAGGAATCCCATAAACTAGATTCTTGACTGGTCAAAAGATCTTGAGAATCTTGAAGAAGAGAGGTAACTATAACCTTTAATTAAGGTTGTGCACCAAAAATTCCTGAAGACTTATATGCTTTAATTAAAAAGGCTGTCTAAATTAGAAAGCATTTAGAAAAGAATAGAGGAGATATTACAAGCAAATTTAGATTGATTTTGGTTGAAAGCAGAATCCATAGACTAAGCAGATATTATAGAAGAACCCAAAAATTGCCATCAAATTGGAAATAGTAAACATAAATCTCTAAACATATAGTGTATCAAAGACTGCATCTGCCTTAATCGGTTAATGAGCAAAAAATTTAATCAAATATAGTACATTATTAATAATATAAATAAATAATTCCTCATGTAAATAGAGAGAATTTCTTTTTCTATTGTTACACTCCAATTAAAAGAGGTTCAAGTTATTTCTTAAATTACCAAATTTGATCAGAGACATTAGCCAAACCTTACCATTATGATTCCATACGAGCTATAAAAATAAATTTAATATATGTACCATCAAATGATTTAATCTATTCTTGTAATTCATCTCTATTTATTCTAATGTTTTCTACTTTGTTATTAAGTAAATCAATTTTAATTTCTAAGTTTTTTTCAATCTCATACACATTTAAACCAATTTAATTTATTCTTTCATTCACTTTTACTTCATCTGTCTTTAGAGGATGATTTTATTGATTTAATGAGGAATTCATAGATAGACTCTAAATTTAAGTCCCACCTAAATCACATTATAATTATTCTCGAATTGCTTCAAAACTAGATTTTAAATATTGGAGGATACTCCTTTTAATAGTTAATCATTTTATTTACAATTGTATATCAACCAATTAACTTTAAAATTGATCTAATTTTTAATTAATCTCTTTCCAATTAGGATTGCCTTCTTCAGGAATATGTAAAAACTACATATATTGAATATATATATTGTACATTTCTTATTATTTATTCTACTCTCTAAGTAAATTAGTCTGAATGCTCGAAATCCATAATATAATTAAAAAAAAATTATTAATTAATTCATTTCTATTAGATGAATTGCATAAAGAGCTATTCTTTAAAGGAATCTATCAACTCAGTTTCATTTGGTATAATATAGGATTCATTTTTCATTTTTTATTTGGTTAATTGAGATCTACACATTGGACAAGAATCTTGTTCTTTAACTATAAACCATCCATCTATACAATCTTAACAATAACTATGTCCACAAGGTAATAATTTATCAATCTTTTTTGCAAAACATATTTGACAAGTACCTTCTTCTTTTTAAAAATCAAACATTAATATTGATTACAAATCCTCTAATAATTGTCTACAATAGTAAAATTTCTGCTAAGTAATTAAAATATATTCCTTATCAACAAATATTCCAATACATAATTCATCTTACTTTTTAAAAAATGGAATAGTATCAAATAAATCTTATTTCCTTTTTGTCACTTCTGCTAGTAATTATTTACCCAAGCATTATTTAATTGTTGGAGATCTTGAATTACAAAATTTGAATACTTAGCTAACAGATTAAATGTAGCTACATCCTTAATGAGCACATGTAAAGGTCTTTATTCCTAAGTTTATTGTTATCCCATAATAATATTTATATATAATCTCAGAATCTGTTACCAAAGTATTAATATGTTGCTGTTAATTTCTATGACAAAATGTTCTAATATTCTTTCTACTATCCCTATTTATCTTGTTCTCTCAGAAGATTAAACATAATAAGTATTTTCTTAAAGATCACATCATTCATGTTCACCATCTAATGTTTCATGAGCTTATTATAATTCCAACTATATATTATATATTTATTTACTGAATGAACTTCATAGAAATGAGGCAATATCAATATTAGCCTTGAATGTTTGAATTGCTTATTCTAATTGATTCTTTCTATCAACTAATATATTTAGTTCATAAGTCAAATAAGTAGAAAATTCAACCCATCTTTAACCTTATCTAATTTCAGTATCCTAAATTTATGACATACCATTACTTCAAAATTAGACCCAGCTCCTATTAATTGTTATCTAAGTTATGAAAGTAATTAAAGAATTCTTAAGATTGCTTTTTGATCAACCTTTGTGGCTAATCCAGTTTAGGCAGTAACAATAGGTTAAATTAGAGCACCATGACTTTCATTTTCAATTAATCTCATTTATAAAGCTTCAAATTTTTGTTTAAGTTCAGCAAATGTTGCATCCATAGAAAGATATTAAACTAATTAATTAGTAGTTTCATCAACAACTACAATAGCATCGTCATTTTCACCATTCTTTCTAACCCAAAATTTATGTGCCTTATTTTTTTTGGTATCCTCTTAAGCAAATGTTCTATCATTACATTTAACATCCTTTTTATTATATTATATAATTATTAATTATATAATTTATCTGGCATCAGTTTCAGTTTCAGCCAATGCCTTTTCATTATCTTCTCTCATTTATGCATTGGCTGTTATTTAAACTGTATGATAAGCAATAGAATTTTCTAATTCTGTAATAATAAGAGTGCATGCTGCTCTGTCAATTCTAATAATATTATCATGTTTATTTAATCATCAACCAATCCAGCCAAGACTTGATTAAGTAATACTAAGATTTCTTCAGCATTTTCTTTTAATTGTAAATACATTCGAACAGTTGAGAGAATAGTATTTCGAAAGTTATCAGCATCAAATTCTGTCAAAATAGTTTAAGTATCCTTTTAAACTGCAAATACAGATTAAATGATTAACGCAAAACTAATTAGTTTGTATTATTAAAACATATTAACAATTGATATAAAAACTAATCAAATCATTTTTATTTATGTAAATATTTCATCCTTATATATGTTTATCATATGTAAGTGTTGACAATATTTGCTTATTAATGAGTTTCTAAAATCATGACTGATTAATAAACTTAATAAAATAAAGCTTTTATATATAATAATGAAGATTTCATATAAATTTATATATCATTTATAATACTCAATAATATGTATAACAGATATTTTAATACTTATATAATAATTCAAAATATATTTATTTAATATATTGGCTTATAATGATGATTTAAGTAAATAATTTGAAAAATGTTAATTTACAGATCAACAATATAATTTGGATAATTAATTTCCATTTTTTTAAATTAAGATTTTTACAACTGAATTAAGAGAAATTAGTTAAAGGCATGTATAATGTAGATTAATTTTATAAAATATATATAAATTTGAAATGCGTTTTGTGATTGGAAAATCCAATAATAACATAATAATTGAGTATAAATTCCTAACAAAACTAAATAAGCTATATTTAACATTTAATTATCCAGAATATAATTTAATGGATGATTAAACTCTGTTGATTAATATAATATTCATAGAGTTTATTTTAAATTTATCATTTATACATTGACAATCTTAATCCATTTATAACAATGTAAATGTTCAAGTAAAATAATAAATGTTATTTAACTGAAGTAAAAGAAAAACTCTATAAGATTCAATAATCGATTATGATATAATTAATTTTATTTAAATAATTGTATATGATTATAATATGGAGTGGATGCAAATAATAGTTGATTAAAATATTAACTTGAAGTAGAGTTAGATGATGATTGGTAGATTAATGTAAGTAATCACAATAGAAAAATCAAAATTTTGAGACTATTATTAAAAAAAAGTTTAAATATGAATTAATAACAATTTATTCATTCTTCTCGTTTATCTACAGAGATTGGAGATGAGAAAATGCTTCTGCATAAAGACAAACTACTTCAAAAGATAATAGAACAAGTTCAATTGTTGATGTCCAATACTAATTAAGTATTTATTTTTGTATTAATAGTAGGCAATGGAGGGAGATTAACAATTCTATGATGGATTCAAATATGGCATTGCTCATTAATAGATATGTAGATAGAAATATAAATTTTAGCTGACATGATGTCATAGGTTTAGATGAGTTCTAATATTGATCAACCTAGAAGAGTATTTTCATAATAGGTTTTCACTAAAATGTCTTAGATACTCAAAAGTTACAGCACTTAATAACACAAGGTTACCATAAAAATCAATTAACAATTACACTATTTAGCAAGAGATACCATACGAACAATTTAAGAGGCTTTTGAAGCTTGTTAGTAAGTTGATAAAGTTCAATTATGTGGTAAAGATGCCTCCTTTAAATAATACGATAAATATATTAGATAATTAGATTAATTGGGATTCTTTTGGGAATAATTACATAGTCTAGAAAATAGAACCATTACAATAAATAAGGAGACTATTTCTTCTGAAATATCATAATATTTAGATCAATGGTTGGATACTTTAATATAGAGATTTGATTTTAAATAGACTTCACAAAGGCTTTAAACACCATAATAAATTAAATCAATTTAAGCTTCAAAAGTCTAACCTTAAGTGGATCATAGATTAAGAAATGCTCATGAATTATTTGCAGGACTTGGCAGAGAGAAAGATTAAATAGCAGCTCTTCAATTATACACTAAATTGGCAGAAGAAAATAATGCAACAGCTTAAGCAATTATGGGATAAATATGTTTAGAAGGGATAACAGGACCAAAAGATTATGATTAAGTAAATTTTAATTATTATTTATGTTAGGCATTTAGTTATTTTAAAAAAAGTGCTGATTAAAGGAATACATTCAGTTTATATCATACTTCCAAATTGGTTTTGGTATTTATTAAATTAATTATTAAAAGGAAGGAAAAGTATATGATAAATTTTCTGATAAAGATGATAATAATACAATAGTAAGTAAGTATTCAAGTGAAGCATATAATCGAAATTATGATTGTACTTTTGCATTGACTCTTTTAAAAAGAGCTGCAGAATTAGATCATTTAGAATCCATGATTTATTTGGGAGATCTATATAGTAATGGACTTCAATTATAGGATTGTAGAATTTCAATAATAATTTATTAGATACCTTAGAGAAAGATTATTCAAATGCTGAATTCTATTACAAATAAGCTAAAAATAAGAATTCTACATAAGCAATGCACAAATTGGCTCTTCTTTATTAAACAATGTGTAAATAACCACTTTATAAAGTAAATTATATATTTATTGAATTATAGAATAGAAGTTAATTAATATAACCACTCTTAAATCAAGCTAAAAATCAAGATTATTTACCTGCTTTTTATGATTTAGGATTACTACTTTATTAAGGATTACAAGATGAAGTAGAATAGAATTAAGTTATGGCTGATTTAATTTTTGAATAGGGATGCATGAAAGGTGATCTTAAATGTGCTTAGAAATTACTTAGTTTAAGATTTTAAGCATTAAGAAAAAATGAAGTTGCAATTGATGATTTCTTCTCTTTACTAGATCAAATTGAAGAAAATAATAAGGATTGGACTATAACTTATTATATGAGAGGAAAAGTTTATGAAAAGGGTGTTTAAGTGGAGAAAAATTTAAAGAAGGCACAAGAATAATATAGATTAGGTTACATGAAGGGATGCTAAAAATGCAGAGCTTAATTAGATAAATATTAAAAAGATACTATTCCAACAGATAATAATCCTACTAATTCTTAATAATCTTCTTTAAATCAAAGATAAACAATTAATGGATTCATAGAATAAGTAAGATAATCTGAATGGAGAAGACCATTTTAAAAATAGAGATAAGTATCTATTGGAAATGTCTAATAAATTTTTAACAATATTGATAATGATGTTTAATCTACAGTGTATAAGATTATTTTGATTAATTTTAGTTAAGATAGATATACTAGAATGACTATTAGTATTACTAGACCAAAGAATCAAACTGATGATAGAAAGAGAGGAGTATCTGCCTCAGAATTGCCATTGTAAGATATTGGTAGAAGTATTCTCCTATCATAAATGAAATCTCCTGAGAAAATTCATTAGCATTCTTAGTTTTGGTCTCCTAGATTACCATCTTAATAATCTTAAGCTGGATCATAAATTACTAATTCTACTACCAAAAAAAGATTCAATCTCAACAAAATTCGGTAAAATAATTATCCAAGTAATCAATTTGAAAATGTAGTTAAATGAATTTATTAGAGTTATGTTAATTATTTCAATTATTTTTTTATTAATTCTAGGATATTCCAAAATATATCCTATCAATTAGGAAAAAGAAAATTAAAGAATACTTAAAATCATTTCTAATAATTTTACAATTTTTATAAATTAAAGATAAATTGATAATGTATTTCAAGCAGTCTGAATAATAAATTATAAATATATAATTTCTTTTATGATATTTATTATACTATTTGTAGGTTTTGTTTAAAGTAGTGTACCACCTGGAACAGGAGAATGTAGTGTTTATACTACATAAAATGATTGTTTGAATTCTGGTTATTGTAAATGGAGTGGATCTTCTTGTGGACTTTATACCTCTGATTAAGATTGCTACAGGATTGATGAAATAGGGGCTTGTCGTATTAATGGAAAGTATTAGACTCTATGTACACCTTTGGATTTAGTGAGTATTGAATATAAGAATGTATGTGGAGTAAGTGCTACTGTAGATTATAATTATGTTAGATACCCAATTATTAATAATGGATATTCAACATACTCAATCTCTGGATTGACTGTTGCTTAATTAAAGGTTGCTAAACCATAAATGAATTTTCTATATTAAATTTTAACTGTGAATATTCAGGTAGCTCAAAATTCAGAATTATAAGAAATATTGGATTTATATTAAGAATACGAACCTGCATTTCTTAATGCAACAGTGCATCCCTTTTATTTGGAAAAGTGTTTATTTTAAACATTACAAAATTTAAGAGATGATACAACTATTTTAACTAAAGCAGAAAAAGAAAATACAATAACCAAGTTTTGGAATATAGTATAAGTATATTAAAAGAAAATGGCAATTTATAGTAAGCATTATCAAACAAACTATTACTTTTTGAATTTTGCTTAAACTACATTCTCAAGATTATTTATTTCAATTGAGGGATAAGATCATACTACTTCATTGACTTGGATCAAATATGAAAGAAATGGTTTCATATAGGTAATATCTTATACTCCAAAATTCTTTGGTATTAATGATGCTTTAACAGATGTAATTTATGTGAATGTAGTTGCTGAAGATGGAACACCTTTTGTTAAAATTGAGAATATGGAGATAATTTACACTCAAACAACAGGGACCCTGACTAATATAGCAAGGTAGTTATAGTTTATTAGTGATAAAAAATAAGTACCTCATACATTTTCTTCCTCATTAACATCAACACCATGTGATGATATAGAAAGAACTTGTAAATTTACCCTTCCGTCACCTTTAACAGATTCTTAATTTATTTTTTATATATAGAAATGAATTAATAAAATTATGATCTCATTAATTTTCATCTTCCTCATAACTATATACGCTTAACCATATGTTGGATAATATGTTTGTTCAACATTAACATCAACAACTTGTGGAACGGATGCAATTAATGGTAAAGGCTGGTGTTATTGGGATACGTAAATTTATGACAATAATATGATAGTGCTACAACTACATGTTTAACTTTACCATGTTATCTTATTGATGAAGTAGCTGCCTGTCGAACAGGAGGATCATTATAAACTGGTGGGGCAAATACAGATTGTGATTCCTTAGAGACATTTAGTCTATAATATGATAATGTGTGTTGCGATAAGAATCTTGGAAAATTGAATTATGCCTTTGTAAGATTCACTATGAATTTTGATGGATATGTTGATTAAACTAATGATACCCCTCCTATTTCTATGGCATCTTTAGATATTACTACCAGTGTCAAACACATGTTTAAATTGTATACAATCAACCCTTGGCTGGTATCCAAGGAAACAACTGAAGTCAATTTTCAAACTAAACTAATTGCTATCTTAGATAAATACTTAGAAACTGCTACTCGAAATGAACTACTTACGTAATCAAGATCTCACCCTTTCTACTTAGAGAGAACAGTCTACTAGGCTTTATAACTACTCAGAGATTGGACTGTCATGCATTAATCTACTATTACTCTTAGAAATGCCATTCTCCCTAAGATTAGGAGTGTAGCTCTTGTTGCTTTAACTAGAATGACAAAGTTTCAACCAAACTATTATCAAACTAACTATTATTTTGTTAATTTTGCCATCATTCCTTACTTTAGAAACTCACTCAAGATTTCAGGTTAATTACACACTTTGACAATTGATTGGAGTGATTATGCTTATACTGATAATGGTTATGTGATGGTGTATTCATATGCCCCAGAATAATTTGGTATAATTAGAGCTTATTCTGATATTGTTTGCATTCGTCCATTCCTAGGAAATAGTGTAACATATGTAGATACTGAAAATAATTATGATAATGCTTTTTCTTAAATTAAATTTACTTATTATTGGTCAGATACTACTCAAACTATCAATGACCAAACAAAGGTTAAATTATTTAAAATTAGTGATGATACTTAAACTATTACAGATACATTAGCTACTTTTAACTGTGTTGCTGCTACAAGAACTTGTACAATTAGTGCTAATTATTCACCTTCTCCTACTCCAACAGACGGTAAAGGCCAAAATTATTTTATTGCTCATGCCGACTATAATACAGCATAAAATGAAAAAAAAAGAGCATAATGTATCTTGGCTTATAAGACCTGGACAACTACTTGCGCTTGAGTTTTTTATTGAGAAGTTTAAAAAATTAATGTTAAATAATTATCATTTCCTTTTTCATTAATACTCTTAGATTCAAATTAAATTAATATTATAATTATTATAGTATAGTATTTTTGAACTATTAAATTTTTAACTATGTGATTAGTTATTTTTTGTAAAACTTAGAAAAAATTAATAAAAACTATTTACTTTTAAATGTAGATTACTAAAAAGAGAAATAGTAGTAATAAATACAGCTATTATTCTACCAAATTAGATTAAATTATTAATGCACAAATATTATTATTTTATATTTTATATATTGAATAATTTAATAAATATGAATTATTAAATTAGGCATAATTTTATTGATTCTTATTACATTAATCATAATATCATTAAGAGAATTTGATAATAATACTAAATTTAAATCAAATTTTTGATTTTGTAAATACTAAATATTAAATATCTAGTTTAATCTATTGATAATTTTAAATTATATCTTAGATAAATGTTATCGGAAATAGGACATTTGTGCAAATATTTTGAAAGAATGACTATTTTACAAATTTAATTAAAATATATATATTAATATTATATATTTATAATTTAAAATTAAATTAAAATTAAAATTAAAATATGAAATTTATTATAATCACATTTATCACACCATATTTACTATTAATGTTATGCAAAATTAACTATACTAAACAATAAATTTATTGCAGGAAAGATGAAATCAAAGATTATTAAAATTAATTCTTTCCTATTATTTACATAAATAATGGGAATAATGAATATGTATATAAAGAGAATCCATAATTTTTAGAATAGATTACTACTTTTGATGAAGAATTACTAAAGGATGATAAGATATTAATTTATTCAAACATTTAAGCATAAAGATTAATTTAAATTTATTAAAGAGAAGAGGAATATTTATTATAAATGAAAGATATCAATTTAATCATTATTGATTCTAAGGAATATTAAATTAAAATGGAATTAATATATTCATTTAATTTTTAAATTGAAAATTGTAATAAAATCATACATTCCTATTATCTGAAATATTAAAAATTCATCATAGTTTGTGAATAAATTGACAATTATTCAATTAAAATAATCAATATAAATTAATAAACAATTTATATTCAATAATCCTTTGATTATATTAAAGATACAGAATGCTAATTTGATGTATATTTTTCATAAAAATATACATAATTCTATGTGATATATTTAAATTGTTTGGATTGGAAAATATATATATTTCATTTTGATAAAGATGATACTCAAGATAATATAGTATTTGTAAACCAAGATTATTTTCCATATCGATAACAATTAGAAGTATTAAGGAAAATTATATTTGAAAACACTTATTTTCTTTTGTTTGATCATAATATTTATGAATTTTAATTATCCAATCACATTATAATATATACCAATAAAGAATCTAAAATTTTAGATTTTGAAAGTAAATCTGATAATTAAATCATTATTTTAGAATAAAAAAATGAATAGAAAAATATTTAAAGAATAATTAAAAAATAAAAAACATAGATAATAATTACAAAATAATTAAAACCTCAATAAATAGTAATAATGTCTGATTCTATTATCTTATTTAATGAATCATATATAGAATGTATTGTTAGATAAGATATGACATTTTTATTTCATATTTAATTAGAATCAATTCAAACTTTTTCATTTTATCCATTTTTCATTGGTAAAAAAAACAATAAATTTATTATTTTAAAAAAAAATAATTATTCTCCTTTTTTTAATTGTAATGATTATTTAAATCAAACAGATGTGTATTTGGCTACAAGTAATTTATTTTAAGAAACTTAAATTATTTAAATATCATTAATATTTAATTAATTTTAATAAAATAATGAATAAAATTTATCATACTATTTATCTATTAATAAGTAGATTGTTGAAGAGGATTTTTAGTTCTAATTAAAATTTTATGAATAGATTAACCCATTTCCAACATCTAAGGTATAATTTTTATAAAATGATGAAATTTATTGTGAAGATTAACAACAAGAGAATATTGATGAATGCTTTAATAAAAATGAACTTGATTTTTTATGGCAAATTAATTTATTTTATACTAATCAAATTTAAAAAGTTATTTAACTAAAAAATTCATAAATAATAATTATTAAATGTAATTCAAATGAAATTTTTAATTTAGGAAATTTTGAAAAAATCTAATATGAAAATGTTTATTCATTTCAAAATGATTTATTTCTATTATCAAATAAAAAGATGAAAGTTTTGAGAATTACAATATTAAGTAAAAATAATTATTTATAAAATATTTATGAATTTTAAGACTAAATTATTAATATTTTACATTNAATCAAACAGATGTGTATTTGGCTACAAGTAATTTATTTTAAGAAACTTAAATTATTTAAATATCATTAATATTTAATTAATTTTAATAAAATAATGAATAAAATTTATCATACTATTTATCTATTAATAAGTAGATTGTTGAAGAGGATTTTTAGTTCTAATTAAAATTTTATGAATAGATTAACCCATTTCCAACATCTAAGGTATAATTTTTATAAAATGATGAAATTTATTGTGAAGATTAACAACAAGAGAATATTGATGAATGCTTTAATAAAAATGAACTTGATTTTTTATGGCAAATTAATTTATTTTATACTAATCAAATTTAAAAAGTTATTTAACTAAAAAATTCATAAATAATAATTATTAAATGTAATTCAAATGAAATTTTTAATTTAGGAAATTTTGAAAAAATCTAATATGAAAATGTTTATTCATTTCAAAATGATTTATTTCTATTATCAAATAAAAAGATGAAAGTTTTGAGAATTACAATATTAAGTAAAAATAATTATTTATAAAATATTTATGAATTTTAAGACTAAATTATTAATATTTTACATTAAAATCCAGGATACTTATTTATTTTAAAATCTTGTGTTAGCTATACATTATTAGATAATAAATATATTTTAGAATAATAATAAAATTATAAAGTAGATTCCAATGGTTAATGTATATAATAAAAGTTATTATATAAAAACTTTTTGGAGATTGATCGATCAAATCATGTTTTCATTTTCAAAAATGAATTTATTACAAATATTATTCATTTTAAAGATGAGATAATACATAATATACATTAATATAATTAAGATGTAAATTAATTTTTGATCTTATCAACTATTAATAATAGAATTGTTGCTATTAAATATTATTATTATTATTACAAATTAATAGAAGTGTAATAAATATTAGATTATTCTTTTAATTATGTTTACCCATTAATTCATAGTGTAAATGGTTTTTATCTTGTGATTGCTGCTTATGATTATCTAAATACTTCAGTACTTTTAATTTATAACCTTGTCAATTATGATTAGAATCCATTAATTGATATTATCAAAGTTGATAACTTTACTTTCACTCTGACAACATATAATGAAATTTTTTTCTTTCAATAGAAAGTTTTTAAAAAATAAAAAATTTAAGAAACTTTAGTAAAATGTAGAATAAATTATTTTTCTGAACCATAAAAAAGTTTAAAAATAGGTATTCTTTTTATTAATTAATTTAATGAAACTCTTTCTCAAGTTGATTATATTTAGTTTAATTTAATTAATAATTTTCAGAAACTAAAATCTCTTGCTACTTAAGTGGTCGAATTTACATATCATCCTTATTCAAAATATATTCTATTTGATCCCAGAAAATTTGTTTCAGGTCCTATTGAAACTATATCCACAAATACTTATGACTTAGTATTGCCATTAATTCAAATTGATCAAATTAATAGGCGATATTGCTAAGAGATTTAAAATTCCACTTGCATTATAGAAAAAAATTAATCATTAATTATTTCTAACATATATGATGTTTCAAAGCATTTTATATAATTAGATTTAAAACAAAAATCAAATATTATGATATTGAACTCTGAACTTTATTTTTTTATATGTTATATGTAAGAAAGTGATCTATTTATTTTATTATATTTAAAGACAACCTTAGAAAATGTTGCTAATTTAACTATTATACAATAATTTAATAACCCTATATTAAATATTTAAACAATTAACTAATATTGCCTAATTATTTGTAGAGATATAATTTATATTTATGAAATTGTAAATAGTAAACTTAATTTAATAAGTACTTTTTATTGTGTTTAATGCTCTGTGAAATAAATACATAATTCAAATTTTATTGCTATATATTAAAAGATTACTTCAACTTAAATTATTGAATTTATTATTCTTGATTTTTTAAATTAAGAACATTTTAAAAAATATCTGCCTTTAAATGATTTAATTTATATTGATAAAGTTATCGAAGTTTAATTTGAAATTTTATCGATTAAATTAATAGAAGGTAATTAATATTATGCTAAACTATTTATATTGTTATCTTAATCCTTTAGCTATGTATTTGATTTAAATTTTAATGGAGAAAACATTACTAATGAAAGAAAAGTAATAAAAGCTTTATCAATTACCCATTATTAAGAAATTTTATTTATGTTAAACTATTAAATAATGATTTTTGCATATTTTGATACTTAAAATTTATTGTTTGCAATATCTATGTATAATCTCACTGAACTCAATCTTACAGATAAGATATATACCTTATATATGAGCTTCTCTTCTATTTAAAAATATAATGAATCTCATTTTATAGTAATACCTAATGATGATGATTCAGATCATATGGTTTATTAAGTTGTCTCATATCAAATTAAAATTGATAATGAATAAATCAAATCCTTTAATTTGACTTGTAAGAATTCACTATCTGAGGTTGAATTTTAAATTCATTTATTGAATGAAAGCTAAGAAAAGAGTTTTAAAATCTAATTATATATTATTATAGTTTGGGAAATTATTTTATTTATCTTTCTACTCTAGAGAAGAAGAAGAAGTAGATCTAAATAATTTTATTGATTATTAATTTTTGATTTTAAATAAATAAGATTTTAGTATTTTAAATGACTATAATATTAGAATATAATTAATTTTTAAAATGATTATTCGAAGATTTCATTAGAATTAAATTATTTATACATATCAAAATATTATTTCTTTTCTCATTTATCTAAATGAATGAATTTCTTTAGACATATTCGATTTAATTTATAATATATAAATAATTATATATATATTGTATATTCAATATACACTGGTAGACATTGTTTCATTAATTTTTCAATTTTATTTCTATTAAATTTACAATTTCAAAAGTTAACTAAGAATATATAATAATCTTTAAATTAAATTGCTTTTTATACAATATAAACTAACCAAAACAAGTTCTAATTTTGTTTAGAAATTATTAAGTTGAATTAAACCTTAAAAATTATATTATTTAAAAACTAAAATTAAGATTGTATAATGTTTTCATTTTAATCAATTTTTTTTTTAACCAAATAAGCTCTTTAGAACTAATTTTGCTTTAATAATAATACCATAAATCTTTTTCTAAGTAATAAATATATTTAAAGAACAAATAAAATTATATGATTTATCATAAATGGAATAAATGGAGAAAAATCAGCTTACTTTAAAATAAACAATTGGAAAATAAAAAAAATATATTTTAATATAATTTTCTTTTTTCTTTGTTTTTTTATCACATAAAGATAAAATAATCTATAGGCTTTATAATAAACATTTAGAAACAAGAATACTTATTAAGTATTATTATCTGTTAGTAGAGTTTCTATAAATTTTATCTATTGACTGGATGTTCTTCTTTTAATAGCATTAAACTTATATTGGAAATTTTGATACATCATTTCAATATTGAGAATGAGTTTAACGTTATATAATTTAAATATAAAAAAATGAAAGTGTAAACAATTCGAACTATTGATTTCAGCAAGGCAAATAAATAGATAAAGAATCTTTCTCATAAATTTCTTTAGAGCAAAATGCTTAGGAAGAACAAAGAGAATTGTAGCCCTAATACAATTTCTTAAGAGAATGCAGCAAAATAGCTTTTAGAAGCCCTTCGAAAACCTATCCTAAGATACTTGAGAGATTTGATTATGATTAAAGAATCAATGGTTTATGAAAGAAATATATTTGATGAGGTGTGTTCTTTGGATTTTAGTGAGAATTCAGATGTTGGAGAAGGTTTCAAGATTTCTTTTGCGACCTTAAGTATCAAATAAGAGAGCATTATTGATTTTTAGAGTATTTAACCAACTAATGCTCCTATAGTATTATTTAGAGTACTTTAAAATATAAGAAAGAAGAAGATGATGATTTCTTTTTAGGAAATTAAATATTATATACTTTAAAGGAACTTAACATCAATTAATAAGAGATTATAATATGCAAAGAGAGAGCAATTAAGAAAAATAATAATAAATAAGATGAAATAGGAGGAATTATTAATGTAAGTTTACTTGAAATATTGGTCTTAATAAACATAACTTTTGATATTTTTTGATCATTTTGGTTCTAAGATTAAGAAGATTTACAACAATAAATTAAGATAAGACTTTAATGTTATGAAATGTTAAATTCGAAGGATAGAGGGGTTTAGTCGATTAATAAGGTTAATAAATATTAAATTATTTGAATATGGATAATATTTGAATAAGTTCTATAAGAATTTGCATTTGCAAAAATGTTTATAGAAGGTATTCAAAAAGTAAATTAAATTTTCATTTTAACAAATTCAATGTATGAAATAAAGATCTCCGATTATATTTGAGTTATTGTATTAATTTCAAAATAAGCTATAGAAATAAAGCATTAAATTATTATTATTACACTCATTGAGATAGTAGAGGAGATTGAAGTCTTTTTCATATGGATTATAGGATTTAGAAAAGATATTAAGGAAATTAGATTATAGATGGGGATTTAATAAATTATAAAATAAATAAGAATATAAAAGAATGATGTTACCTACAAAATATTTAGTTATGATACTTAAAAAAATATAAGATAGATAAAAGAATTGGGTTTTGCTCAAATTAAATTAATGAAATATTATAAATATATTTAATGTCTAAAAAGCAAAATTCTTAGTCAGCTCCAGAGATTCTATAATATAAAGTGCGACCTCAAAATCATTATTAAATAGAATAGTTAGTGTTAAATGACATGAAAAAAAAAATAATAAATGATGAGATGAATTCAATCTAATTCTATGATATTATCCAACCAGATATGGTATAATAGATTTATATTTAGAATGAAATTGTTACTACTAATCCAAAGGATCTAACAAAGAAACCAATTAAGTTACATAAAAAAGTAAAACGCTCAGATTTAGAATCTAATTTAAGAAGTAAGTTAGTTAATGAACCTGGTGGTAAATTGTTACTTTAAGAAATGTATGTAATCTATTTATTAATTTTAGTTATGAAAAATTAGATGAAGATGAAAATACTTAATAAGTAAAAGCTGTGCTTCATAAAGAAGAATAATTTAAGGGAAATAGATAATATAAACCAGAAAGTGATGATTTGATGGTAGCCAATTTAGATTAATGGTGGAAGTAAGTAAAAATAAAGAAGTAGTAAGAATTTGAGAAGAAATAATTAGAGATTGAGAAAGAAAGTATTTAGAATATTGTTTTAATTTAGAATAGGTAATAGCCTAACTCTAAAAGACAGTATCGATCTCTTCATTTAGAAGAGGAGCTGTAGATAAAAGAACTGGTACAACACTTTTACCAGCATTCCCTAAATTAATGTAATCTCAATCATCTGATGATAAATCTCCATAAACTGAAAATCAAAATCTTTTTTAAGCTAAAGTTAAAGGTTCATTGGCTAAATTATCAAATTTAAAGAAAGCTGAATTATTACATTAAGATATGGGTTTAGTCAAATAATTAGATAAATATCTTTAATAAGGATCTACATTAACTTCATAAGAATTAATTAATATTGAATAAGCACGATAAAAATAATCACATGAAGAGAAATAAACAGATACATTGATATTTGATTATACTGTTGAGGGTTTGAAGAATAGTTTACATACAAGAATCAAGATGCATTTGACAAATTTCTTAAATGCAAATGAAAGAGCTGTCTTTTATGAAAAATAGACTAATTCAATTTTATAATAAATTAATGCTAAATTAGATAAATAAAAAAAGATAGTGACTAAAAATGATCATGATTTAGAAACTCTAAGAATGGAGAATCATGAAATATACAATAGATTAAGATCTATAGAAGATATATAAAAATAATTGAAAGAAGAACTTGGTAAAGTTGGAAATAACAATAATTCATAAATATAAAAATCATAGAAATCTTCTAATGTAGATTTTTATATGGCTACAGTTGGAAAACAAAATGAAATAGAGTCTCAATTAGAAACTATGAAGGATAGTTATAAGAAATATAAATTACAAATTAAACTTAATTTTAAATAGATTGAAAAACTAGAGACTGAAAATTCTAAATTAAATAAAAATAATAAAGAATTATTAAAATCTATATAAGGATTTCTATTGGAATTACTTAAAATTGGTCTCGATTGTAGAAAATAAGGATTATGTTGGATTGTTAAGGCTGTTTGGGATACAAATGAAAAATTAAGTGATGATAATTTCCCTTCTTATTTAGATTCAAAAGGAAGAGAATTTCTTATTTAAAAAGCCAAAAAAATTATTGAATTAAATGATTTATTTATTAGAGCTCATCAACTTTTTGGTAGTTATCATGGAAAATTAGAAACTTCGTAAGATAATTTAAATACTTCTATCTTATCCATTTTATCTAAAAATCATTTTTCGTAAATTGATTCTGAAGATATTAAAAGAAAGACTTTAAGAGATAGGAGAATGAAATCTAGTGGAGAAATTAATTTATTACTTAAAGGATTAAATAGAGAAGAAAAACAAAGTATTTAAGGAACTCTTACATAGATTTTCTAAAGTAAATAAACTTTGAATGATATAATATACACTGAAGCATAGAAGAAAATTTTAAAAATGTTTAAAACTGAAGCTAGTGTTATCTTAGAGTAATCTTTTATATCAGAAGATAAAGAAAAATTAATTAGAGAATATTAATAAATTTAAAAAGATATTGAATTAAAAGAAGTCTTGTTTAAGAAATTTGAAGATTTGGAATTATAGAGAATTGTTAAAGAAATAGAATATAAAAAATATTTATAAAGGTATTATATGATATTTTATAATATTAAAGATTTTCTGTAGAACCATTATAAGTATTATCAGCATTATTTGGATATGTGAAAGCAGAGAGAGAATTAATTAAATAGGGTATGATGCATATATCTAATAATTGAGTTTTTTTTTTTTAAATTGATCATTAATTTTTTGTAGTTTTTTTTTGGCAAGGCATCATTTATAATTGAACATTCTTCTTTACTTATGATTTTTATGGTTATTGTTATTATTATTATTATTATTATTTTTATAATTATTATAAAGATGTATTTATTGGATCTTCTTCTTATTATGCATTTTCTACTATTTCATTTAACTATTTATTATTAACAGGAGGTTTCTATATTTTATAAAATCTTTTAAGAGTGGCTGTACTACTACTAGAACTAGTTGGTTTTGCATTAGTAACAGTTGTAGGTCTGATTTCTATTTCATCTGATTTTTTTGAATTTCTTTTATAATTTGTAATTGGATTTTATTCAACAACTCTCAAAATACTCATAATATCTTTTTATTTTGAATCTTCAACAGTAGCAATTTCAATAAATATAGATAAAGTATCTCCTAGCCATCTTAATATAAAGACTCCTCCTTTGTGTTTTTTTTATATAAGATTATCAACTTTAATTCCCTTTTTAAATTCTTATTTAAGATTTTCAATCAACATTTTTTCTTATTAAATATGTTTTGCTCTATCATTTTTAAGACTGGATATTTTATTTTTAACTAAAAGTAACCATCTATTTAAGAAATGTTTTCCAAAATCATGATTTAATTATTCATAAAATTAAAGTGCATTTTCAAAATTAACTTTTGCTTATAGTAAACTACGTTCTTATAATGATATATAACCACTTGCAGCTTCACAACATGCAACACCAAGAGTACATCCTTTTTTAATAAACATTTCCTTTGCTTATTTAAATGCTTATTAAGATTTCTTTGGTTCTTTAAGCATATAATATACACATGCTTTTGTCTTGATTATATTAGCAGTGAATAATAAATCTCCATAAAAATATTAATAAGCCCAATTAATAAATTTTAGACATTCATTATATCTTCTTTAAAGTAATAAGATTTAACAATAATATAATATAAGTTTTTAAATTTTATCTTTTTTATTTGGTTATTAAGCAGAAGAAGTTTATTCTTCTTTAGCTTTACCAGATTTAGCTCTATCTCCTATCTTAGGAATAGCTTATCTTTTAGATAAAGGTTGATGTTGTTTTTCATCCTCTTCATTTTTTGACTTTTTCATTTCCTATACAATAGGTTTAATTTATTAATCAAGAAAAGTAACTCTTTAAATTAAAGGATTAGGATTAGGAGAAGATTTAATAAATTTTGGATCTACAACTTTTTAAACTTAAGTTTAATCACTCTAAATAACTTGAGGAAGTTATAATTATTAAAACTATTATTAGTTTTAACATTCTTAAGGATTACTAGTATCATCTATGAGTTCAGGTTTAACATTATTGGAGTTGATTTTAAAAAGTTTGGATTCAACATAATTAATACTCATTCCATTATCTGAATAATCTTTATTAGATTATAATTCATCCTCTTCTTCACTAATTGTTACACCAACTTTAGCAATAGAAAAAGATTTTCGTTTAGGAGCATTAGTCATATAATCATCAGAAATTTAATCAAATTTAAAACTTGATATAACAGAACCAGTGAAACCAACTTTAGAACTAAGATGAGATTTTTAACTATTGTTTTCATATTTTTTTTGCATCATTTCTAAATTTTCTTTTGTTAAAGGTAGATTAAATGTTTCATCATCATTTTCCTCATCCTTATTTTCTTATTTTTAAGGTTCAATTTCAAATTAACCATTAGATATAATTTCAAATTCTCTAAAAATAGCATTTTTTATATTTTATTCAATTGCTAAGAAATCATCATTTGGTTAATTATTTATGTCATGTGCTTATGTACCTATTTATGTATAATATGTCTATGATTTTTTTAGTAATAATTTAACAATATTATGATGATATACTCTTTTTTATTTTGAATCTAATTTACTCTCTGCAAATTTAATAGTAAAATTATATAAACAATAATGTATTTTAGTATTTTTCTTAGTTGATAATAATAAAGAACTCTTTATTAATTAAGTTGCCAATTTTTCCCATCCTGGTCCCCAAACATCATTTAATTCATCATTATATATTCCACATGGTAATAATCCTAACATACCAAAAAATATAGCAGCCTTTTCATATCTTTCTACTAAATTGGCCCAACTTAAATTTAATGATACTCTAAGTGATCTTCTTTCTTCTTCAGTTACTCTACTTGAAATAGGTAAATCCATCAATTATTTATAAGATAATTATTGATATAATTCTTTTAGAGTATAATTCTCCAATAATCCTGAAGATAATATTATTCCTTAAGGATGACCATCTAAAATTTAAAACAAAGCATGATTTGAAAATTTCTAAATCAATAATTTATCATTCCAAGTATACTTATTCAGAAGATCATTACAACCTAACAATTCTTCAACTTCAGGAATAGTTATTTCTCTAGAAGATGAATGAATAAATAATTAAGCACTTTCTTCTTAGGGTAATCCTTCAATCTTTATTACTCTTCCTTATTAAAGTATTTCACTTCTACTTGTGATACATAGATGACATTTACAATTGGCTAAGATTAATTCTAGAAAGTCGACAAAAACATCACGGTCATTTGAATGCATAATAAGATCACAATTATCAAGAATAAGGAGAAATTCTTAATTTTTAATCGTTTAAATGATTTATGTGACCATTAATTATTTGATTTCATAATTACTCTATAATGTTAGATTGGGCATAAAAATTTAAGCAAATCTACTGGCTACACTATCAAAACTATCACATTAATTAAGTTATATATAAACAACTCCATTCTTGAATATATTTCTTTATGCTATATAAATACTTATTTCCTTTAATAAAGCACTTTTACCAATTCCTAATACTCCTTTAATATTAATTAATTAATTTTAAATAATTTTATCCATTACTTCTTACATCTATTATGATCTACCAGTGAAATTAGGTACAAGAGATGGCAGATTGTTTTAGTTCTATTGAGGAGTAAGATCTTTAAATTCTCCTTCTCTTAATAACCATGTTGAACATTAATGAAGAGTCTTTGTAAGTAAAAGGAATTTATTTTCTTCTGCATAAGGAAATCTACCTTCAACTTTAACTTAATTTTTAGCAGCTAAAAAAGCTTAACATACAGTTTATTGTCCTTTTATTAAACCATGATAAAATGATCTTGCAAAGACACAACATGCTTCATCCATTATTTATTCTTTTGTATGTACACAGATAACATGTTCTGCTCCAGCCTAATGAAAGACTTCTCCTATGAGTTTGGAATGACAACTAGCTACAAATACAAATAATATTGGAGATTTGAGTTTTTAGAGGCATAAAAGTATTTGATTTGCTGAAACTAATTATGCTACTCCATGTAATTATTCAAATAAGAGATATGACTATTAATTGGATTCCATATATATTCCATGTCCTGCATAATGCAATGCTTTTGGATTCAAATCTAAGGCTTCTCCAAATCTATCCATTCTTGCTGGTGTTGACATAAATTTGATTTCTGCTTTGACATCTATAAATACTTCTTTAATTGAATTCAATTCTTTGTTTATTTCCAATTTCTACAACACTTTCTTAGTTGAATTATTTGTAATTTGTAATAGAGGTTAAGAGTACAAAAATAAAAAATCGATCTAAGTTTATTTTGTGGGAGTGAGAGAGGATTTTATTGGAATCAAAGACATGAGGAAATTCCTTAAAGGATCACTAGATGTAGTATCTGTAATGGTAGTCATAGTGTCAGAGGAACATTCAGACGTTTTCGGTTTAAGCAATTATTCAAAATCATACTCTAAAGCACTTTCAAATTCTTCTTTAAGGTTTGGACTAAATTTGTCTATCATTTAATATGTTTTAGAGAACAACTATTTTTAAACATTGTTTGGCTTCGTTTATGAATCGATTGTAATATTTGATACTACTTCTTATTCAATGAATTAATCCAAATCTGGCAGTGGTTCATCGAAGAACAGATCATTAACAAAGTCATTTGGTTTAGTTGTTATGTAATCTATGTCTTATTAGCTTTTGCTGAATTGAGGAATATCAGGTTTGTTATGTGAAATCACAGTTGTATTATTTCTTTTAGGTTCCTATTGTTAAATAACAAAATTTCCAATTTTAATTTCTCCTTAATCTTTCATCAAAGTTTATAGCATTTTCATTAATGCTTCTTAGTCCATTTATTAGTAAATATAAATAAAAAAAAAGATTTAATTTACAACTATGGTACGACTAGAGAAACTCATCTATGAACAATTAGTCAACATTCGTGCTCTTAATAGACAAAGAATTATTGGGTCTCCCAGAAAATGGTACTCTGAACCACGAACACCAGCTATGACACTATCAGCAGTCAAATTATTCACTTAAGGATGGACTGGTCTTATTTATAAAATGGTTGAGCCCTTATTTGCAAGGTAATCAATAATCTCTATATTTAAGATTCCTTTATCGATGGATGAGAAACATTGGTTTGGATAGAGGATTAGCATTAGAAGATTTACTTCTATTTTAAGATAGAGAATTAAGAAGAGATCCACTCTTTGAGCATATTTAAAGAGAAGGATTCCATCCCTATACTTGGATTCTCTTCAATAAAAGGAGAGCTAGATTCTCAAAAGTCGAAAGAGGTGTCAGAGGATCTACAGCTCCAGAATGGTTATAAGCAGAAGCTAGAGAGCGAACATTGGCTGATAGCGTTGAAAATATATATGAATGGGACAATTATGTCTATCAAAACTACATGAGTGATATGACACCTACTGCAAGAGGAACAATACTATAGAAAATATTGCCTCTTGAATGGTTCCTCTTTTTCGGTCTCCTCAGAGTTGACTCTTGGGATAGATACTTTTATAATGAAGTCATGTACAAGGGTCTTGAATACTCAAAAGAAGAATTGGCTAATATTCCTAAACCATTCAGAGCATAATTAAGTAATAATTGATTATATTAATCTCATTAGCTACTGAAGAAGGCAGAAGATAATTTGAAATTGATGTTAATAGATTTATCGACCTCTATCCTGGATCCATTGTTAAAGAAGGGTACTGTTGAAATCAATATTTTAGTGAAAAATTCGATTTCCAACGATTCTATGCTCTTGAAGCTATCAATAATAATAGAGACTTGAGTAAATTTGATTCATCTTTGATTTCTCAACTTAAATCTGAACTTACACAATAAGTTGAAAAGAAATCAGCAACAAAGGCCAAGAAAGTAAAACCATCAATGCCTAACTGGTTGCATTCTGAAGGAAAAGGACTCTTAGCATGATAATTATGCATACATTAAATATATAATAATATATTATTATTTATTTAATATATATTATTCATTATAAAAATCTATATTGATTAAATAATGAACTCTTCAATTATATCTATGACAAATAATTTAATTCCAAAAAACATAAGATTATTAAAAATAGAGAGAGTCTTTCTAGTCTTATCTTAATAATAATTATAAATATTAATGAGCCCTATCTTCATGATTGTAACCTTTTAATAGTACAGACTTAGATTTATTATATTAAGAAAAAGGTTAGATTTTAAACATATTTTTTAAATTCTAAATATAATTGAAATTGAAAAATAATATATTAGAATTTTATAATAATTAATTAACTATCATAATATATATATATTTATATAATAAAAACTAAAAAATATACAAAATTCAATAAAGTCTTTCTAATCTTTTAATTTTTTTCTTAATAGTTTTTCGTTTCTAATTTAATTGTTTAATAATATTTGGATAATTGTATTTTTTGAAGTATTTAGTAAAAGATTTCATAGCATCAAAATTATAAAGTTTTTCTTTTGAGTTTGGAGTGTAATTATCAGCATTTTGATTAAGATTATTTGGAAATGTTTCCACTTCTTAAATTTTTGATAAATTGATTTACATAATGTCTTATGTTTTCTTTTTTAGAAATCCAAGAATGGTCTATCTTTTATTTGGAGTTAATCTTTTTTATTAAGTGATTTTGGGTTTGAATTGATTTTCATCAACAAAAATAGGAACCTTTTATTCATCCATTTAGGCTTCATCAAATTACCAAGATTAAGATGATTATAATTCTATACTTTCAGGATCTTCATCTACATCATCTGAATCAAATATAGATTTATTTTTGATTTTCATTATTTCTCTTCTATCATTAATGAATTAACAAGTTTCTATTTGCATTTCTTTGTAATTTCTTAAAATTTATTGCTTAAAACAGAAACGTTTATATTATTATCTTTCCTATACAGTTTATCTATTAGATTTAGCAATAGCAATAGCTCTATTAGGTTTATAGATAATATCTTAACATAAGAGATGACCTTCACGTCTGCAAAGTGGACAAAATAAATAGAGATTTGAATAATTTTCATAAATTACTTAATCATTAATCATACAGAAAACTTCCTTATCATTATTCTTTAAGACTTATTTAAATATCTAAGTTGGTATAAAATAGAAAATTGAGAAATCAGAACTTTTAAGAAAGTATTTAGATTGATCTACATTAAATAAATTTAATAGTCCATAATGATCACCTTAAAATATATTACAAATATATTTAGGATTTATCTTGGATCCCCAACAAACTTCTGCTTATCCTTTATACAATAAATAAATTCCATCTTAAGGATTAATTAATTCACCAGGTTAATAATAAACTTCTTATATATGTTACATTAACTCTTTAATACATTCTATATTAAAATTGTTAACTAGAAATGGTAATTTTAATAACATTTGACCCTTATCCTATAAATTAATTTCTTATTATAAAGGAAGACTTAATTTAGAGAATATTCTATCTTCATTTTATTTTTATTCACCCAAACCCCATTTCAATAGAGACTTCAAATATTATTACACTCTCCTTTGTAAATCTGTATCACAACCTTTCTTTACTAAATAATTTTATATAATTCTTGCTTCTTGATTAAATTAACTTTTATTCTAATCTATGTCTTTAAGAACTGTAGTGATGGTATTTAGAGTGTAAGCAAATATTGCACTAGAAAGCAGTACAATCATAATACAAGCCATCAATTCATTTTCATTAACTGGAACTATATCTCCATAACCTACAGTAGTCATTGTTAATATTGCAAAATAAAATGCCCATAGATATTAGATATACCATTGATCATCTTATAAACCATTAATACTTAGCCAACTGGGTTCAGTATGACCAGCAACTATCCATAGACATGCCTATATAAAATTTAAATGTTATCTTACTATAATATGAGCTAATAGGAATATTGTCACAAAGAGAGTAATCAATTTGATATGATTATTGTATTTATTTTATGGATCTAATTCATATCTTAAAAATTTAATGAATTTTTTAATTTCAGATATCTTAAAAAAATAGATGTATTTGATATATAATATATCTTGAAATAGAAACAATGAAAATCCAACAATACCTAAGGCATCTAAAAAGAATCCACTTTTCAAATATTACAATGCTAAATATTAATGTTTTTTAATCAATTATCCACTCTTGTATATTTGTACATTAAATCTTAATACAATATCAAATAACTAAGTTATTATAGTAAATAAATACTAGAAATATCCATTCCATCAAAAATATTTATTCTTATCTAACTATTACTTAATTCAATTTCACTCCAAATGCATCAATTAATGGAAATAAAATGAAAATATGAATCATGAAAAATAATTTAAACATATTCCAAATAATAATAAAAGGATGACTTGGCTTTATTGACCATTCCTAATTTTTGTTATGCTTCTCTAAATATCGAAGTACTAATCCTCTTAATTTACCCATTTAAAACTTTGATTCATAATAAATGGATTCAAAATGAGTTTCTTCTTTTTTTATTAATTTATTAATAGTCCCTTTTGAATGTGTAGATCCAAAATCATCTATTACATTTAATTGCTACTCTGTCAATGAATGAAATTGTTTCACCTATCATTACTATCCAATTTTACTTAAGTAGATTATCTCATTCTGTTTATACATTTCACTAATACTTCTCTTTTCTCAGCCTTATCTTGTATTGTCTGCAACATAAATGCACTCTTCCAATCTGCATCAATCTTACGCCGTTTATGAACTAATGTGACTCTTGAATTGTCAGGTGAATTTATGTGTATTAAATTTTCAGAAGCATTAACTAAACTCATCTTATCTGTCAAGTTGTTTAAATTACACTATAAATAATAAATTAGACATTTGAATATAGAACATCAATTAAATATAATAAATCATTAAGTAATTTAATTTACTATTGATATCAATATATCTTAGTATAATTAATATATATATTAATGTACTCTTATAATCATTTATCATATCTATATGTTAGAAATTAAAATCTTATTCAAATCACTATAGAGATTTATTATCTTATGAAAATATTTCTGTAAAAATTAATATTTATCAGAATAAGTACTAAATATTAAGATGATATGGAATATTAATAAAAATTGAATATATGCATATGATTTATTAATCATTCTGATAGTTTTTGGTTGATATATTCAATTAATCTATCTACGATATCAATTTCGGTTTGTCTAGAATAATAATGATAGATAACCTGCTAACTTTTTGATTGCTGTATTCTTAATCTTCTAATTCATTGATTCTAGTAGCATCCTAAATATTTAATTAGGTGACTTCAACAATAGCATTAGAGATATTGATTAAACCATCTAATTCATTTAATCTTGATTGGATTTCTTTAAGTCTATTGTTGGCTGTAGCTAAAGAAACTTAAAGGGTTTGCTTTTCATTTCTTAAATCATCTCCCAATCTACTAAGATTTTCTACTTAAGTCTTATGATTAGCTTCTAATTAATCTTATCCTTCTTATAAGGCAGTTATTAATCTAGCAACCAAACTCAAAACATTATTTAAAGTTTCTGGATTAACTTTTGTGGTCATTTCAGCCAAACCTTCAATAATTGGTTAGAAAAGAGTGAGTGAACTCTTTTTTGTATGAGCTTCAAGAATCTCTTTGATCTTTTAGAAGTTCTCTTTAGTTTAAATAAGATTGCTCTTAGTGTCTTGACTATATATAAATATTTAATAATACGTTAATTGAATTAGAGATGCACCTTCTCCTCTTAAATTAAGTAATAATCTTTAGGCCTCTTTGCATGCTAAGATAGCATCACTATAATCAGAGTATTTGGTAGCAAAATCGGCATTTTCAGCATCAAGTCTAGATTAAGCATCAGAGCTGCCTCTGCCATTTCTATCAAGGGCTGCTTAATCTTCTTTAACTCTGGTTTAAAGGGTAGTCAATTCATTACTAAGACTTGATTATTCTTATCTTTAATTATCAAGGTCTTATTAAGCTTATTCTAGTGTGGCTTATAGTTTAGCAAGGTCAACTTGAGATCTTCTTGTGAAAGTGCCATTTTCTTAATCTTATAATTGTGTAAGTGCAATTAATTCATCCTTGATTTGTTAGAGAAGTTATTTAAGTTCATTGAGTGATCCACCAGTTTTCATATTAACACTGACTAAGTTAATCATGGAAGATCCAAAAGGATGATCGGCATAGTTTGACAATCTCTAAGTAAGGTCTGTAACTGTTGAAGCTGTTGCCAAAGCAATGACTAAAAGAAGCAATGCTGATTTCATAATATATTAATAAAAACAAAAAACGAATATTTTAATGGAATAATTAAATAGTGAAGAATAAGTAATAATTGAAGAGATTATTCATTCTGAACATACAGAAATACATATAATAGAATATATATGTTATCCATTTTATTTAGCCTTATTATGTCTATTATGCATCCTTATAAACTTAAACAAGCGTAAATTTAGAAGAAGGTAAGGCATTATGATTTATAAATTATAGATATCGAATTGATGAGATATTCCTCTTTATTGCAGTATATTTATTCAATGTATTGATTACATGGAATTTTTTTGATTTCTTTGACAAAATAGTAAGATTCATAATAACCTTAATCATTATATTTGGAATTCAACATTATATCGGAAGAGTTCAAATTGTAGGTATAACAGGAGGAATTGGTTGTGGTAAATCAACCATAGCCAAATACTTTAATGAATTCCTTAAAGTCTAAATAATAGATTGCGATTAAATAGCCAGAGATATTGTAGAACCTGGCAAACCAGCTTATAAATTAATTGTTTAGAGATTCGGACTTTCCATTCTAGCAGGCCAACAAGATGGATAACCTATTGATAGATAGAAGTTAGCAGATGTGGGTAACTAGTATTGATTAGCATTTTCAGTATTTTAAGATAGTCAAAAAAGAAAATAATTGCAAGCTATTACAAATAAATTCATTTTTAAAGAAATAGCTAAATCTATATGGAAAATATGTTTTATTCAAAAGGATCAATATGTAGTGATTGATGCTCCACTATTATTTGAGAGTAAAGTTTTAGAATATTTCTGTTTCCCCATTATTACAGTTGTAGTGACTAGTCAAGAAGAAATTATTAAAAGGTTATGTGATTATTTTATTATAGAGTCAAAGAAAGAAGTGGTTTAAGTTAAGAATAAATATTACATAGAATTGAATCATAAATGAAAGCAGAAATTAAAATAAAAAAATCAGATATTGTTATTACAAATGATAAATCTGAGAAATCATTAATAAGATAAGTCTAAGAGAAAGTATTTGAGTATTTAATATGAAGAAATATTTCTATTATTAATTATTTTTTATAATAATAATACTTCTAATAAATAAATTGATCATCTTCTATTTGGTATTGGTTTTAATGTTCTAAAATCCATTTCTTATTTTGGTGCATTTTCAAACACTTTCTCTAATTTTTCATCTAAATCTTTATCAAATTTCTTTAATAATTCAATGCTTCCCAATGATTCTTCCAATTATGCTACTGTTCTTGCTCCAGTAATAGCAACATCAATATCCTTATTTCTCATTGTCCAAGCTAATGCTAATTAAGCTGGAGTAACTGATAATTCCTTAGCCAAAGCTACAAATTATTTCAATCCTTCTACACACTTTGGATTACTTGCTATTATTATATTGAAATATTATTACTATATTTCAATAAGAATCTATTTGTAGCTCTCTCCTTTGTTAACCATCCATTATCTTTTCCACATCTACTATTTTCAGGAATTCCTTCTAAATACTTTCCTGTTAAGAATCCTCCACACAAAGGACTATAGATAGTAGTTCCATAATTGTATTTCTCATACAAACCTACGAATTCTTATTCAAATCTCTTTCTCTCCAACATATGATATTCTCCTTGATCAGCTATAGGTCGAATCAATCCATGAGAATCTGCATAATTAATAGCCTCTTGAATTTAAGCAGCATTCCAATTACTAGTAGCCCAATAGAATGCTTTGCCATCCTCAATTACTGTATTAAATCCTCTGACTATCTCTTCAATAGGTGTTTCACAATCATATTAATGAGCATATACAACATCTACATAATCTAATTATAGATTCTTTAGACTAGTATTAACAGCTTCAATGATATGCTTTCTATTTAATGTACACATTCTATTCACATTTAATCCTAAATCCTATAAATTATCAAATACCTCCTGGAGCTTAGTTACCAAACACTTTTGTAGTAATTACTAATTTCTCTCTTGGAATATTAAGTATTTTAATGGATCTACCAAGTTACTTCTCAGCTTCTCCATGTTGATAACTAATAATAGATAGGAATTAAGAACAATTCTGCAGTATCAAAGAAATTGATTCCAGCCTCATATGCTCTCTTAATAATGGCCACATTGACTTCCTCATCTTCAGGTTGGAAATTGACCATGTTACCAAATCCCAATTAAGAAACTAATAACCCTGTATTTCCTAAACGATTATATTACATAATATTATAATTAATAATTGCATCATAGAATTGTGATCATTATATACAAAAAGATACTGATATTGTCTGATTAATTATATAATCAATCTATTATTAAGAGTATTATAATATCTCTTAAAAACTATCGATATCATTAATAACTTCATCTAAACATTGTTAATATTTAAATTAATAACCCACTTTATAAATCACACTCTTTATATAATGATAAAATCCATATTATATAAAATTTGCATAATTAATAAATAATAATATATAAATTATTTGTTTTAGTAAATATATATATATATATCAACACAAAAATATAAGATATATAATTATATCTTTAGGTTGATTAACATTCTTATTATGATAGGTTCCAAAAAAAATAGATTATATTGTAATAAATATTTATTCATAATTATAATGTCATCCTTGAGAATCTGGATGCTCATATGCAAATTCTGGCAGTTGATCCAAATTCTCTACAACCTTTTTAAGGGCTGGGTATTTATCCAAATTGACTAAATAAGATACATCATCTCCTCTAAATGCTGGATACAAGAATGCATCAGCTATTGTAACTTGGTTCCCGAAAGCATAATCTCCTCCATGTTTTTCCACAAGAGCATTTAATGCTATAATAAATGATATTTAATATAAACCTGTAAATCCTCTTTCTAAGAAAGGTTCTGAAATTTCTTATCTATTTATATCACTCACATAATTGTGAACATATTTATAAAATCTAGATGCATGATATGGATGAATGCCACTATTTACAGTTTCACACATAGATCTAAAGATATATTTAGAATTACCTAACTATAGCTTTTTCTAAAGGAGATTTGGGTAATAATTTATTTCTTGGAAACTCTTCTTCTAAGTATTCTGCAATGGCCATACTTTCATGTAATAATTATCCATTAATTTCTAATGTAGGAACAATCTATAAATATATAGAAATTATTAGATTTACTTAAAGTGGATTGATTTATGAATACATATTTGATAATTACTCAGCTTTAGGTAAATTTACAAAAAATGGTTAGAATTGAAGTTATTTCAATTTAAGCATAATACTTACTCTCCATGGTGCTGAATAACCTCTATAGGTATATAATCTAATTGCTAATCTTGATGTTGACATTAAAATTAAAATGATATATAAATAAACTATAATCACTTATATTGATTTGAAACTAAAACAGAGCAATTCTCAATTGTTTATTTATCAGCATAATCCAAAATCAAAGTGCCTGTTTGATAATTATTAATAATGATCTTACGATAACTCTTCAAGAGAAGTATCATAATCTAAACACCAAAATTAGCTGAATATTATTACAGAATCTTCTATTATTAAATCAATTCTCTTTCATCTTCTTTATTATAAATCTATTCAATATTAGCACACACTAATCTTGATCTTTATTCCTACAAATATTATTTGCATTAATCCAATTTCAATATTGATAATTTATCAAGTTATTTCTCAAGCAATTCAAAAATCTTATAGATTTATTATTTTTTCTTTATTAATTCAGATAACAATACACTACTGTTATTTTCATTAGTAATAGTTTTTGTTCTCTTTGTACTTATTGATCTTATAGGAGATGATTAAGTGCTACTTGTTCTACAATATTCTTATAAATTTTATTAAGATTATTGTTTATGCATTTATTATTTCTTTGTGACATAATACAATTCTTTCGTCAGATATATATTCATTAGTTATTATTTTTCATTCCCTTAAACTGCTTTCATCAATTAATCCCATCCCCATCTATCCTTCTCTTCTTTACCTAAACAACCTATAATTATTTATCTTGTCAGTAATTCAATTTATGGTTAAAATGGAAATTTCAATGGTTCTTTATCTAATCTATTCAATAATTCAACTACATTAGTTGAATGCCAAGGAGTTATTTTGTAAATCATTTCATACAAAATTAATCCAAGTGACCAAATATCTGATTTACTTGTATATGGCTATCTCTTTAAGATTTAAGGTGCCATATACAAAGGGGTTCCAACAAGTGATGACATTGTTGAATCCATTTATACTCGTTTTGCAAATCCAAAATCTGTAATTTTGAATATACCATCCTACAGTAGAATATTTGCAGGTTTTAAATCTCTATGAACTATTCCATTCCTTAATAATTCCTATAATCCATTTAAAATTTATTTAAATATTTAAAGGGCTCTATCCTCACTTAATGTTCTTGATCCTAAATATGCTTTCAAGTCTCCCCCATTACAATATTCTGTCACTATATATATATTGTTTGTGCTATGAAATACATCCAATAACTTCACAATATTCTAATGATTAAATGATTTCATTATCTCAACTTCTCTCTTTATTTGTTGAGATGTGTAATCACTCTTAATTAAATTATTACTTATAATTTTTATTGCCACAGCTATTTTTATCATATTTAACTACTTGAATCATTATAAATATCCCTCCCCATATACACATTAGCATAAGCACCTGAACCAATTTTAGAATCATATAGAAATTCGTAGTGCTTAACTCTCTTTTTTGATTTTATTCTCTCACTTTACATATTTGAATAAATTATTAAATTAAATACAAACTTTATTATTAACAGCACTCTATTTTTTAAAATATAGATTTTGATCATTAAACTAATCACAATTGTATAAATATTCAGAATTACTTTAATCTAAGTAATTTTTGGATTCAAATTTAAATAAATAAATAAATTATTCATAATAATTCTCTAATAGATGATATTTTAGTATTAATTTTAAAACTAAATGAATTTAAGAATAAAATCATTTAGTTTTATTTCTATTTTGAATCTAAAATATATATTTTTTCATTAAACTATATAAGGAGACTATAATTCCTTAAAACTTTTAAATCTCTAATAATGTAATTAAATAAATTTATATACATTATATTATCTAAATGAATTTGAAATAGATGTTAATCTACTTTTATTAATAAATCTATTATTTTCATTTATCAAATTTAAAGTAACAAATTAATTTATATTATTATGATTTATAAATATTAATATATTAAGGCAATAATAATTATAATTATTTTTATTATAGTTGAAATATATCATTAACTTAAAAATGAGAATTCTCTGCTTGGCTATTGTATTGTTTATTTTAAGAAAGATCTTCTAATAAAAAAATATAGGATCATAAGTATAATAATCAAAATGAAAAATACTATTCCATATTAGGTCATATCTAGAATAAATTTATTTTAATTTTAAATCTTATTAACCTATAAAATGATCTGTGCCTTAGATATCTTGTTTTCTGCAATTAAAGTGCATGTTTCATTTTTAATTTAATCATCAATAATACTAATTCTATAATCTATCTACACAAGTATAAAACCATTCATATCGTCTTATTAAATAATGTAATGTGTAGTATTATATTAATATAGTTTATTTATGTTACCTAAATAGAAAAATGAATAATCATGAATCAATTTTGTTAATCGAAAATCAAAAATAAAATAATTATACCCTTCATATAAAATTAAATAGTTTTCATCTATAAAATGTAAATTAAAAATCTAGTTGTATGGATGTCTTGCTATTTTTTAAAAAGTATAATTTTTATTTCCATTATCTTAATCAATCTAAATAAATTGAAGGATAGAGAAATCATCTAAAATTATTAAGCATTTGATATTTAGAGTTTAATTATTTAAAAATGCTTTTAAAGAATAAATTTTTTTCTATTAGTATTTATTATTATTAATATCGTATACATATTAAGATAAATCTTCTTGTATTTTATCAAAATCAAATGTAAATTAATGAATAATATCTAATTCCATTTAAAGAATTTTAATAGTATTAATTGTAAGAAAATTATAAGAATTATCAAATTTTAATTATAAATAAATTTAATTTGAATTTTAAATGAGTAATAAATTTTCAACTCCATTTTTATTTGATAATTCATAAATTTTACCATTTTAAGCATAAAAGATAATATCTTTAGGATTGTTTCTAGTTTAAAATAGATTCTCTATTTATATAATATCTTAATGATTATAAGCATCATTAATAATAAATTCATTTGAATCCATTATTAAAGATAAATCATCTTGGTTTATCCTAAAAATTTAAGCTTTTATTATTTCTTCAATAAAGTATATGAACATAATTTAATATTTGTTAATATAAAAGCCTTTTAAAATTTTGCCAAATTTACTTATTATTTAGTATTCATCTTGAACTAATATTTTGATGATTTGTTTATAGTAAGAGAATGATTAAATAGTTGTTAAATTAACTTTAACATTAAATTGCTCTATGATATAGGTTTCAATTTATAATTCATTTTGGATTTGAGATTTTAGGAAAGGACCTTCTAAAAGTACATTTGAATTGTCTTATATTTTTAGAATATCGATGGTTCCTTCAAATAGGTCATTTGAATCTATTATTTTATGATTATTCTTATCTAAGATAATAGAGAATTGATTATAGAGTGGCATCAATTTAGCACAATTAACAAAAATAGAAAGGTTTACATTAAATTCAACTTTAGAACTATTATTAGATTCTGTAGTAATGTAAAACATTAAGGTTTCATTTAATTTAATATTATTTTATTTATTAAGTAAAGGTTTAAATTAGATATAAAAATTATGTAAGTCTAATACTTAAATCTCATTATTTGTATTAAAATAATATAATTTTTTGAATGAAATAAAAGTATGATTCTAATTAATTTAAATAGTTTATTTCAATTTAAGTTGTTTAGTCTCTGAAACTGAAAAAATATGTGTATAAGATATATTTTTGGTAATAACTCCGATTGTAAAAAATTCTTAGACTTCTTAATAAGCTAATGGCTGTATTACTTTAGAATTAGGAAAAGTATACTTCTACCACAATATTAAATCTATTAGATTAAAAAAGTATCTTATAAGCACATTTTAGGTTATATCTACAGCAATAATTTGATAGCCATCTTCTTGTAGATGATTTAATTATTTTATTTGTATAATTTACTATTATTTTAAATTGAAATGATAAAGATTACCATTCTTTAAAAAAATGAAATGTTCATAATACTGAATAATGTAAGAATTTCTATGTATATTGAAACAAAACTATTTAGGCTTATCATTTTAATTAATATTTGCTTAGTAAATATTTAACAATAGATGGTTCAATATAATAGGCAATTAAACTTTAAGTTCCGAATTTAAATCAAATAAAATTAAACTTTATGATTAGGTAAAAATTAATACATAATTGGAACAATGGAAAACTTCTTAAATAATACTGTCTAATTTATATTCCCTATAAATTGGTTCATCATGTTAAATTTTAAGATATCTAAAATGATCTACCTAATATTCTAGAAATAGAAAACGATCATAATAATTAAATACCTTTTATTTATGAATATAAATTTGGATTAATTATTAGTTATCACAAAATAAAATATTCAAATATTTTTCAGTTTAAAATATGGAATAAGCTTTATCATTTGAATTATAATATAAAAATTTAGAATTTTAAAGTAAGTTTTTAGGTATAAGACAAATTTAATCAAATGATTATTAATCACTAATAATGTCAATTAAATTTAAAGGGTCTTATTTTATTATAATTTTGTAATTATCTTGTAAATATGCTAATGTTTTTTATATAAACAATGTCTCAATGTTTTAGCATTTACAATTTAATGAGAAAGAATAATTAATAATGTTATTTGATATTTCTTTGTTTATCAATTTAATACAAAAAGAAGGAGAATCGCTAATTAATTGTTAATAATAAGAATAAAATAGTAAATACTTTTTCGAAGGTCTAAAAATAGAATTATTCAATATTTTATATTTATAAAATCTAATGACCTTGTCTACTTAATCAATTTAATAAAAGATATTATTAATTTTCATAAATTGCAATGGTAAGTTTTTTAATTTGAGCTTTTCTTTGAATTTTTTATTTAAGATTACTTCAAGTTCATCTTCATATATTATAAAGAATATATTTTACTCAAAATAAACAAATTTTGGAGTATTTTCTAATTCATAATTGAGGACTTAATTTTGAATATAAAATTTATTATTATAATCAGAACCTACAAGAAAATATTAAATAAAACTGCAATCAATATTGAATAGTATCTATTTTAAAAAAGAGATTTCCTAAAAAAAGTTTAATAATAATTTGTTCTCTGTTCTATAAGTATAATGATAATACTAATTATCTTCAATTAATACAATAGTTTCTTAACAAATTTAAATATCTTTAACTTAAGTGATATTGAATGATAGTTCATTTTAAATTGCTATTTCTCTATTTAAAAGTAACTTAAGGAGATTATTTTTATAAATATATATAGCCCAAGAGACACAATCATAAAATATTAATAAACATGAATTTTCAATGAATTATGTATACATTATTTTACATTTTTAATTTAGAGGTTCTTCAATTTTGTAATCTTATTTAGTAATAGTCAAGTTCTTTTAATTTATAAAGTATATATTAAGACTTTTTAAGGAAGTGCAAAAGACAGATAATTCTAAAAGATTATTTTAGAATAAGAATTCACAATTTTCATCTATTTAAGTGTAAATGGGTATTTTAAAACGTTCAATAAAAGGGTAAAATTATTATTGACTTTAGCCTTCTTTTTCTTGTTCTCCTATATTCTAAAATAATCCTTCATTGAAAATACAAGTAATATAATAAGCTTCTAATTTATAAAGATAACAAAGTTGTTTTTCTAATAAGAATTCATTTAACCAAGAATCAATTATTATTGTATTAATAATTTGAGCCTCTTGATTATATTAAACTTTGTATAATTATTGAGTTAAAGGAAATTGATTTTCTTTAATATTAGAATGATCATCAGAATCATTTTCAACTATAAAATTTTTACTTTAACTAGAATAAATGTATTCATCGGATTCAATAAAAGTAATGTTGCATTCTAATGAATTTAATATGGGGAAAATAAAAAACAAAATAAATTGTCTTAGGTAGAGATCTTACAGCATTGAAATCCAGATCAGATGTATAATATTAAAATATAATTTAATATAATAAATGCACATAAATTCCACAAAATAATTCAATCTAATTTTATATTATAAATTATTGAATAATAATTATATTAAATTAATTAAATATCTATTATTATATTAATTAACAATAATAATAAATTATAAATATTGTAAATAATTATATAATTACATCAGTTCTTGATTGTTATTTTTTTTAAATATTATTGATTCTTTGAGATATGGGATTGTTAAAGTATTACTTTAATGATATTTTTAATAATAAATTTTGGATAGAATAATTATTTTAATCAAATATTAATTCATTTTATAATTAGATTTTCATTTATGATTATATAGCAATTAGAACTGTAATTTTTATTATGAAAATTACATACAAATCTATACAAATTACCTAAATTATTTATTAGATATAAGTATTAATATAAATTAATGTCGATATGATAATTTAATAAAAAATTATAGTAAATAAAGATTTGATATTTAATATTTAATATTTTTTCATTTTTTAACTAATGAATATCTAAATGTACTTCGTAATTCTTATGATTGCCTCATCAATTTATATGAGATAAATAAGTGAATATTGTGTTTGTAGACATGTAGACAATAAAGATGAATGTTAAAGATCTTAGATTTGTATTTGGAATGGAGAAAAATGTGATTTAAGATCAGGTGAAACTTACATATACTAGGTTGACTAGGAAGATGCAGATTAGTGTTATAAGTATATATAGGAAGATTGTATATAAATGGAGATGTGTGGATTTTATTTAGGAGAATGTATAGGTTTTACTGAGTGTGGTTTATTTTAAAAAAATTAATGTTAGGAATCTTCATTAAAATGTGTTTCAGATGGATAAAAATGTATTGAGAAGAGAGGATGCATGGATTATGACACAGAGGTAGGATGCCAGAATAAAAATATAAATGGTAACTATTGTTATTGGGATGTACATGCTATATTTAAGTGCCAAGATGTTATGCAATGTACTTAATTGCCTCAGTATCTAATGAACGATAATGATTGTAGAAATGCTATGTATTATTGTACAGTAAATGATCTAGGATTGGGATGTGAGGAGGGAAAAAATAAATGTGAAGAATACAAATTGGAAAATTAATGTTATTTTACATATAATAAAAAAATTGAATGTTTTTGGGATGTTGAGTTATAAATGTGTTTTACAAAGAATTGTGAAAATAAACGATTAAAAACTTATGAAGAATGCAATTCTTATATGTCTTAATGTACTACAAATGGTATTCATTGTATTGAGAAAAAAGAGTGTAAAAATATTGGAAATGCAATAGGATGTGTTTTTGATATTAATAATAAAAAATGTGTTTATTTTAATGGGTAATGTCAAGTTAAGAGTTGTATAACAGCACCTTAATCATATAATAATTATTAATAATGTTAATCATATGATTAATTATTAGATTGTGTAAGTGCATAAAATGGAGGATGTAAAGATAGACCATTATAATGTTAAGATTATTATTAAGAAATTGATTGTTATTCAGTAAGTACATAAGATTGTGTTTGGTTTGAGAATAAATGTGATAAGAGATAATGTTTGCATGCTCCAAAGAATTTTGATCATTATTAATGTAAATAATATGGAAAATGTATGGGAATACTATAGGGTGGTTGTGAATTAAGACCTTAAACTTGTGAAGAGATCATTAAATAAGAATTTTGTGATATTACATATGATGAATCTAATTGTATATGGGAGGATAATTAATGTTAATAATTAATATGTTCTAATTTAAAATTACCAAAATATGATAGTAATTAGAAATGTAAATAAGCAAGCAAACTTTGTACATTTAGCATAGAGGTTGGTGGATGTATTGATTTTATCTGTAAAAGTGTTGTTGATGTTTCTGCTTGTACTATTGATTCCCTTGATTAAATATGTACTTTAAATGATGGATGCATTGCAAAGAGATGTAAATTAGCTCCTAGTTATTATGATACAAATGCTTAATGTGAACTATGGATACCAACATGTACTGTTAATATCTATGAATTTGATGGTCTTAAACTCAAATTTGGATGTACTGATAAACCATTAGAATGTTCAATAGCATAATAAGAATAATGTTATACAACTTATTTTGGTGTTTAATGTAAATGGTAATTAAATAAATGTTCAAATTAATAATGCATTGATGCAGATAATACTCATATAACAAACGAAGATTGTGCTAATTTTAAAGTTGGAACAATCTAATGTATTATTAATAGTACTAATAATGGATGTATTGATTGGCCTAATTCATGTTCTTAAATGCTTACAGAAACATAATGTAATATTGGTTTACAGAATTCTAATATTTGTATATGGAGTTCCAATTCATGTCGTTAAGTCGATTGTTTAGATGCACCTTTATATATTAATAATCTTCAATGTAATAATTATTTAAATAATTGCATTGTAAAACCTTCATTCTAAGGATGTATGATTAGACCATCCAATTTAGTATGTTCATAATCTCCAAATACTAAAATGTATGATACACATTAAGAATGTCAAGCTTGGAATCCAAATTGCACAGTCTCAGATTATCTTACCTCTGTAGGTTGTTAATAGAAATCAGCTTCATGTTCAGATTATACTACTAAAAATTAATGTAAAATAATATTAGATAATTCATATCCCAATCCCAATCCATAATCCTATTGTTTTTGGGATTATATAACATCTACATGTCAAAGTGCATATTAAAATTCTTCATATCAATGTAATAGACAATCCTTTGGTGAATTAACTCATAAAAATTGTGAAGACTTTATGAAAATATGCACAATTAATAATAATATTACTAAATTATGTGTATCTCTTTAGGATGATTGCATTAACTATACAATACCATAAGCATGTGTATTAAATAAGTATTAATAGCCTTGTATTTGGGATAAATCCTAAAGTAAGTGTCAAAATGTATTGTGTTCTGAAAATACTGTCGCTTAAACTGAGGCAGAATGTTTTAAATATCAAAGACAATATCTGTGTTAATTAATCTATAATAAAGATGGTATAGGTCAAAAAGGTTGTGAAGAGCGTCCTACAAACTGTTCTGATATAAAATATTAGAAGATTTGTAATAAAACAGTAACAAAACTCAATTAGAAATGTTATTATTATAACAATAAATGCAATATAATAAATGATGCAAGTTAATGTTAATTAATTACTGAAGCTTCCAGTGACGAGGAATGTCAATATTATTTTTCATTATGCTTATTATAATAGAGTGGTAAAGGTTGTTATAGTGTAGATGAATGTAAGAATCTAAAAAATTTTAATTGTAATTCTGGTATTCTATTCAAAAATAATAAGTGTCTTTATTATGGTAATGAATGCAGATAAAATCTATTTTGTAATTAACTCTTTCCATCTTAAAGTAGTTGTAATGATGTGAAAACAAGTCTTAATATATTATGTAGTTATTAATATGTTGAATTTGAACTTAAATGTGTAGATTAAGAGTGTGCTTTAAATAATATTACAGGTAGTATAGTAGATAAGTATTCAGCATGTTATAATTATTCCTCAATATGTGCATATGATATAACTACTGATTCAACAACAAAATCTTGTATGCAGATTATTAATTGTAATGATCTAACCTAATAAGGATTGATCAATTATTTATTATGCAATAATTCATTAACCATAACTAAATAAAAATGTGGATTCAATTTTGTTAATAATTAATGTGAGAATAGATAATGTGAACATTTAAAATTTGCAAATTTTGGACTTTTAAGTGATGAAGATTGTTATAATTGGAATCATGATTGTATTTTTGATGGTACTAATTGTAAACTCTTTAATAATATAGATTGTACTTAAATAAAGTTAAAACATTAATGTATATAATATTCATAATGTAAATTAAATTAAAATAATTGTGTTAGCAATATAGATTGTGAAATTAATACAACTGCAATTACAATGTATGAATGCTAATTAATTAATATAATATGTTAATTAGATTTTATTAACAATTAAGGTTGTAAATATGAGCAATGTGATTATATTACAAATCCATCTTAATGTAATTCTGCTCACACTAGTGATGGAATGGATTGTTATTGGAGCACTTCTTGTATTCCTAAATCATGTACTGTATTTACAAATTCTTCTGATTGTTAAGCTAAATATGGACTCTTAATTGTTAATTCAAAAAATATAAGTGTAAAGTGTTATTGGTGTAGTGGATCTTGTTCTTATAATAATCCATGTAATGCTACAATAGATTTAGGACTTGTTAAACATGAAGATTGTTATAATTAAAATATTCTTAACACTATTACATATTCTAATGGTCCAATATGTATTTAAAAACAAAGTAGTTGCTCAGCTTATGCACTTCAGGCTTTTTGTGTAAAAACAATAGATGGTTAAAAATGTGCTTGGAGCTCTGGAAGTTGTAAGGATTATTGTATGTCTATATCAACTTCACCTTTAAGTCATGAAGATTGTCATACATTCGATAATAATTGTATGAAGAATGGAACTACATGTGTACTTCTTAATTGTTCCTCTTTAAATGTTACAGATTGTTTAATATATTCAAATATTTGTACTGAAAATTCCTCAAATTAGTGTGTTAAGATTACTAATTGTAATGTACACAATTCTACTAATTGTAGTACAGGTAAAGATTTTTAAGGATATCCTTGTGAATATGTTGGTGGAACTTGTTAAAAATAAAGCAATCTTGAAAATTGTTCATCATTAACTAACCAGGATGACCATTAATCATGTGAATCATATTTTTTAAGTGGAATATGTACTGTCAAAAGTAAAAACACTAATTGCACAAATTTACCAATTAATTGTAGTTAGGCAGCTAAAAAGTAATGTGTAATTGACTAGAATAAAAATAGATGTTATTGGAAATAAACAAATTAATGTGTTTTGTTAGTAAATTGTTTAGATTTAGGAAATGAAAATGATTCACATTATAAGTGTTAATCTTATTTGTCATAATGTACTGTAAATCCATAATTGAATGGTTGTATTGATTTAATTGATTGTAACTTATATACAATTAAGGAATAATGTTATAAAGATAATTAAAAAAGAGATTGTGAATGGATTCAACTATAGAATAAATGTGAATTGAAATCATGTAGTACAGCATAATTAATGTAATATTCATCAGGAGCATGTCAATAATATTATGGTTTAACATGTTCAGTAAATGCTGATTTGACATAATGTGAAATAGCATAAGGTCAATGTCTTGGTTATAATCAATAATAATGTAAAAGTGATGGACAACGTAATTTTGATGGTACTGAATGTTTTTGGAATGTTGAAAAAGATGAATGTGTAGAAAAGACATGTGAGAATGGTCCAAAATTTGCTTTATCTGATAAGGAATGTTAAGGATATATGTAGAATTGTTAAAAAGGAGGATGTAGATTAAAAGTTTGCACTGATTATTATTATGCTATTGATTATGCTTGTGCTTCTATATTCCCAGACAAAAGTTGTACCACAAATGGTTATTAATGTATTAAAAGAAGTACTTGTGAAGCAGTATTAATTAAAGATGGATGTACATTTAATTAATTTTATAATGATTGTGAATGGATTGAAAATACTTGTGTTATAAAAACATGTAATACTGCTACAATTAACTTAATAACTCATAAAGAATGTCAAGAATATTTATCATAATGTACTACTAAGAAAGGTGGAGGATGTGTAGTAATAAATGAATGTACAGATTTCTAAATTAAAGATGCTTGTTAAAGTGATAAGTATAATTAGGGATGCATTTGGGATGATTAATTAGAATTATGTTTTACAGATATTTGTGAAGGATTTTGTGGAGATGGAATCATTACTAATTCATCTGAAGCCTGTGATGATGGTAATTATCTTCCATATGATGGATGTTATAAATGTTAAATCTAATGTTCATTAGGTTGTTTATAATGTGAAGGTAAATTATGTAATGTATGTGATTCATATGGATGGAAATTAGTTGATGGTTAATGTAAATCAGTTTGTGGTGATGGTATTATATTAGGCAAAGAATATTGTGATGATGGTAATCTTATAGAATTTGATGGTTGTTATAATTGTGAGTATTCATGTGATAGTCATTGTTTAAAATGTTTTTAAGGTACATGTATTTAATGTCCTATTGGATTATATGAAAATTAATCATATTGTCTAAATAAATGTGGAGATGGTGTATTAGCTACATAGTATGAATAATGTGAAGATGCTAATACTGATAATAATGATGGTTGTAATTCTAATTGTTAAATTGAAAAATTTTGGAAGTGTTATCTTGTAGATTCCTTGAGTTTTTGTATTTACAATATAAGTCCATCCATCAAATTAACAACTCCTCTTAATAGTTATGGCTAAAATTAAGAAGTCATTCTCTCATTCAGTGAAGAAGTCAAATTAAATTCAACTTCTATCACTGAAGAAATATTTATATAACTTATTCATGTTTCCATCTCTAATCTCTAAGATACTGATTATACTTATGAAATAGTTCCAATCTTAAGTGTTGATTATACTTTGTAGCCTGTCTCATACAAAATTAAACTCAATTTCTATAAATCTGTAATAGGACCCATATTAATAGTTAACATAAATTGTGATCAACTCGTTAATTAATATGAAAATCAATTGGCATCTAATTAATAAACTATCCTTTTAAAAGATCCATTTACACTATCTTCAACTTAAAAGATGGTAGCTGCTAATGCTGCCTTATTCAATGAATTTGTGATCTATTCATTGATTTCTATTGCTTGTTTTGCTTTCATAAGTGGAAATCTAGAAATTTTCTGGAATCTCATAGATACCTTATAACAATTATCTTATATGAAATATTTGAATTTACAATTTCCATAAAATTTATCCATTTACTTTGAAGTCTTTACTCTTGTTACTATTTAACCAATAACTGATAAAATTAAATTGAGTGGATTCTTTGAAGAAATATTTCAATTCTCTTCTCCTTACATACCTGCTTATGGTAGATTTGAAGTCTTTTCAATCAATTGTTATTTTGGAATAAATCTATAGTCATTCGTAATTATACTAATCTTAGGATTCATAAATTACATTATCGCTTACTTAATATAATTGTTACTTACCTCATTTAAATATTATAATTGGCCCATCATAGTTGATTAAAGATACTTGGAATAGACTACAAAAATAATCAAAGCTATATATTTTGTTCAAAGAATCTGTAAATCATATTATCAATATTTTTTATATTCTGGAATAGTTAGAATTTACCTATCTAACTTTTATGATTTAATGTTCTCTGCACTTCTACAAGTAGCTAATTTCTAATCGTATGATTCAATAACTGAAATTAGTTCATTTCTTGCATTAAGCATACTCATTTTGAATTTTGCTTTTATATTCCAAATGTATTCCTATTTGAGCACCAGAAAGACATTGTCGAAAAGATTTTCAATTTTTTTTGAAGGACTTGAAATCAAAGAGAATTTATGGAATAAATAATTCATAACAATAGTCTTAATTAAAAAGACTATTTTCATTGCTAATTTAATCCTAATCTAAACAATTCCTCCTGTTTAACCAATCTTAACCTCTCTGATTTCAGGATTTTATTCCATCTATGTATATAGGATGAGACCATTTGCAAACAAATTTGAAAATTATAAAATTATTGTTACAGAATGTTTAATAGCAATTATTGCTATTTTATTTTCAGTTTCAGAATCTCTGTTACTATTCTCTTATATAGACTATGTATCCTTCTTAGGATGGATGGAAATAGCAGGATTTTCAGTTATCCTTTTGAATTCTTTATTTATAGATTTCTATTAGTAACTAGGAAAACCAACTAGATAAATATATGAAATAATAAAGAAATGTGGTACTAAAACTACATTAGATAATTCTAACTCAACTATACTCAAAGAAGGAGTAATTGAATTTTTTTGATATTTGTATACATATATGATGTAGATCAACTTTAGTAAGTTAATCTATATATTTAATATAATTATTATTAATAAATTGATACAATTAATTATTTTTATTAAAAAAAATAGTTTATGTTATCCTATCCGAGAGTACTTAATAAATATTGTATCAAACTAGTTTCATATACTTTCTTTGTTCTATATTGATATATAAAAACTCAATTGAATTAATTTTAAATTAAAATTTTTAATATTAGATTAGGTTGTTATTAATAATTGTGTTTATAAATAAAAATGAAAGAAATTTAATTTTAGAAATGAAAAAGCTATAATATAAATGAAGCAATTAGTTTTTATTATATAAATATATTACAATAATCATTATCTTATTGTTCAAATTAAAAATTAAATTTTATATAATAATACTTTAAAACAAGGAAAAATAAATTTCTATGTGATTTAACTTAATTATTTTTAAAAATTAGGGTCTTAAAACATCAATATAAATAAAAAATTTTGATACTAAAAACATCAATTTGGATCAATATTGTAATCTTTTTAAATACAAATTAACTATTTTTAAAGTTTTAAACTCAATAAAAAAACCAAGAAAAACAATTAATATTATTTAAAAATTTATTATGAATTTAAGAGGAGGAGGTTGCGGATCATCAAACATTGTTACACCATTCCCCATTAAAACCTAGACCATTAAAAATTGCCCAGGATTGACAACTTAAATCAAATTTCATTGTGATAGGATATCAAGATCTATGGTGACGGTTTTAGATTAAGAAAATAATCTAATGAATAGCTTTCAATTCTTTCAATTAAATTAGAGACAAATATGGAATTTAGTTAGTAATGTTCAATTAAATTAATCAACATTTGAACTTGTATCATAAAGTTTAGATACACTAATGTCAGCATTATAAAAAGTTATTTAATAAAATGTTGGATATTCATTGTATGTTTTATAAATTATGACTTAATTATCTTGGATATTATTTATGTACTATTCAACAAATTAAGAGAGATATTTGGATATTGATAGACAATAATTTATTTTAAGGGAAATGGGTTTAATAAGAGAATAATTGAAAATTGAAAGAAGTGCTGATAAATTATTCAATAATCTATATTTTGAATTCTTTATTACAAAATCCATTATTACTATTTAACCTACAAATTCAAAAGAGAGTTAAGAAATATTAATATAGTTTTTAAGTGGTGCTTTAAAATCAGTAAGTACATTTACATTAAATGATGATCTAATATAAAGTCTTAAAAAAAGTGTTATTTATATATATTAAGAGGGAGTAAAGTATAGTAGAAAACGTAAATTAGAAGTGATTTTTGCTCTTTAATAATTAAAGTTTCATATAATTGATGAATTAGAAAATGGTAAGGATGCTAAATATTTGGCAACTGTTCTTAGCAAGATGTATTGTGAAATTATTAGGGAATCTACAGATTGGGAGATATGGTGTAGTTGGATTTAGGTGTTATCTTAATTATTTTAATTGAAATAAGCAGTAGATGAATTGAAAATTTAAAATCAATTATCATAATACTTTTAAGGAAAAGAATATGCAATTCCTAATTTTGATGGTAGAAATTATGTTTCACTAAGTAATTTCTAGATTTAAAATGATGAATTATTAAAATTAATTTTTGAAAGTAGTTAACCCTTACAAGAATTATCTCGATTATAATTCTATATATTAAATGGATATGGATTATTATAAAGTTATGAACAATTTTATTTTAATAAATTATCTGTTATTAAAGCAACTAATTCAACATTAAAAAATAACTCATTTAGTTCATCTCAAATATCTTAATTTATGAATTTGGTTAGTGCTATCTAATAGGGTTAATAATCATTAATTGAACTATTTAAATAGCTTGTCAATAATAATGATTAATAAAAAATAAAAGAAGCTGAAGAATTATTGAAAGATTTGATTACTAAAACTATTTAATTAAAAAGAGATTTAGAATATTTAATTATAATCTAATAATCTATATAAGGAGAAATAAATTAAAATGAATTGATTTATGAATTTCCAGAAACTGATAAAATTTAAGTTATGTTTTTATAGAAATATTTGAATTGTTAATTATCAAGTAAATAGCTATAAATAATTGATTTTGAATCAGTATTTTAAGACAGTGCCATATCTTCACTTTTAGATTAATTTACTTCAGATGAAATAAGTATTGAATTAAGGGAAGAAATATTAAAAAAAACAATTAATCATGTTTAAATTGAGAATTTAATTGTTACTCTAAAAATGAAAAAATAATAAGAAACTACTAAAAATAATACAAATGAGAATAAATGGTTTTATGGATTTTATAAAGCACTTGAACTTACATAAAAAACTAAATGTTTCATTAATTGGAATTTGCAAATTTAAGTGATATTATCAATTAAATTAAGAATGACTAATTCATTTAAAGAAGATGATAAATAATTAAATTTAAAATAAGAAATCATTTAACTTTCAATGTAAATGATGTCTTATGATCCTCTATAATCTTCATTATAATTTATGTACAATCAATTCTTAAAATGCTAAAGTAGTAAAATCTTATCCAAAATTCCTATTGATTATTCACATAAATTTGTAAAAATTTTAAAAGCCATTACAATTGAAAAATTTATAACAATCAATTAAATTATAGGAATTTTAACTAAACATTTATTTAAAGAGACAAAATTAAAAAATGATGTTAGTATTGATTAAGAAATCTGTAAAATTGTTTAAGAAGAATTAACTGATAATATAAATTATTTAAATTAGATTTGTAATGGAATCAAAATGATAACTGATATTCTAAAAAACTAATTAGATAATAATTTTGAATAAAAAGATGATCTAATCATATTAAAGGATTAATCTATATTCCATGAAATTTTCCCTAATTTCAATACTAATTCCTTATTATAATCTTAGATTATATTGAGTTTTTAAAAACTTTCAGCTTATTAAGATGAATTTTTAAAATCATTTGAAATTATGAAAGAATACATCAAAAGTGAAGATAATGAATTTTATTTATATTTAGAAAATAAGAAGGCTGCAATTTCAAATATTATAGAATTGATTGATATTGTTAAATTGATGAAAATAACTAATGAAAAAGATAAAGAAATTGCATATTATCTTTGTGAAGATATACAAAAATAATTAAGTGATTGTTGTAAATTAATAAGAAGTACATCAGTTAAGATTGAATAAAAATAATTTGATTGGAATGAAGAAATTAAATTTTATGAATAATTAGTAGATGAAATGAAATAAATTAAAACCAGATAACAAGAGTAAATTTAATAATTTTAGAATATATTTATTAATTCTGAGAAAGTACAATCTCAAATCTTAAATGTGATTACTCTCTAAAAATTAGCTACTAAGAAACCTTAATTTTCTTAGTAATTTTAAGAATCTGAAATATTATTGCAGGAATCAATGGGTGAATATTGCAATTAAACTATAGAGATTGCAATAGACTATTAATAAGTTTAGTAGATCATTTCATAAAAGGAATTTAATTAATATCCTTCTGATTTAGAACCTTAAATCTATTTTATATTGAGTCAGATAGAAAATAAAGATGAGTAAAAAAAATCAAATGATTATTTTGATTTAATTTAATAGGGGATTAATGATTTATTATCAAATAATTAATGGAGGATTAGATAGTTTTTGGTTTATGAATTAATTTAAATGAGAAAAAGTTGTCTTTAACAAAATTGTATGTCTTTGAGTTCTGGATTATATATTAGATTTTAGGTTTATGAAACAGATAAGAGAATTAGATCATTATTTGATGATAAATCTATTTAATTATCTAATTAATTAATGGGTAAATATTGGCCAAGTCAAGAAACAATAATTTAAAATAGATTAAAGGAGAAATTAAAAGATTTAAATGAATTAGCTTAATAAATATCAATTGAAACCTCAGAAAATTATAAATAGTAATTAAGAAAAGAATATTCTAAATTAGAAAAAGATATTTAATAAATGTTTGATAATGTTGGTCAAATATAAAATACACTTGGAATTACTATCATCTTTCTTTAAGATTTAAAATAAGATTTATTAAGAATAGAGAATTTTATTATTCAAATGTAAGAAACATTAGATTAAATAAGTAAAGACATAAAATATTTGAAGGGTAGAACTATATATGAATTATTAGAATTAAGAATGAAAAAAATGTTATAATAAAGACTTGTATTCAATTCAGACAATGTTTATATACCTATTAAATCAAAAGAAAAATTGAGTGATTCATAATATACTACTGAAAAGACTAATCTATTTACAGAAGATATCTTTGGAGATGGAGAGATAAATGAATTTATTTGGAAATAATCTAAGGATAGTTTTTTAATACATGGTTAAGCTGGATCAGGTAAGAGTACAGCAGCTAGAAAAATAGAGGAATTTCTTTGGATGTTTTATTAAAAGAATAAAAAATAAAGTGATTATATTCCATTAATTCCAATTTTTGTATAATTACCTTAATTAAGAGATCCTGTATATTGTTGTATTGAAGAAACATTAAAATCTGATAATTATAGATTTAATGATAGATAGATATAAGAATTTTAAGAAGCTGTTGAATAACGTAAAATAAAATTAATTATTATAATGGATAGTTATGATGAATTAAAATCAGATTATATAGGATTAAATTTAAATGTTTCAAATAAACTATCAAAATGGAGATGTTAAGCTGATAAAAATAAATTTCCAAAAATAATTACTACTTGTAGAACAGAAATATTTAATATTGCTGGTTATAATACATGGTTTTTATCAGAATCAAATTCACCATCATTTTACAAAGAAGTTAAATTATTAAAATTTAATTAAGAATAATAAAAATTATATATTGATTAATATACATTATTATGTGTTAAGAGAGATATTAGAGAATTTTATTTTAGTAATTATGGTACATAAGATTATTCTGAATATGAAACCTTTTTCACAGATCTAGTTAAATCATTAAATTTAGGGAAGATGAAATCTGAAACTATATTTATGCTCAATCCAAATGTAATATAATAAATCTTATTTAAATGTTCTAATTTTGTATCAAAAGACATGTAAAAAACTTTATCATAATTACTTGCAGAAATTTGGTCAAGTGCTTAATATTTAAAATTCATATAAATTATGAAATTAGATAAAGTAATAGAGACTCCTTTTATGGCAGAAATTGTTATGGCTGTTCTCCCTTATATTGTTAGATAGAGATCAGAAATTAATAATGTAAAGAATAGATTTATTAAAAAATATATTTATTTTGCAAAAGGTGAGTATTAATTATTATAAGTTAATTAATTAGAAAAATAAGCATTAGATGAATGGTAAACAATTATTAATAATTCAAATTTTATGAATGAATATTTATAAGAATTTTCAGAAATATAAGTAGATAAATTGATTACAAAATATTTTATATCTAATTAAAAGTTTTCAATCATTAAGAATTCCTTAATGTTAGAACCATTATCAACATATGATTTTTATAGTTAATTTTTGGAACATTATTTTAAAAGATAAATTTATAAATTAAGAGAAGCTGGTGAATCAATTGATTATGAATAAATTGGTAATGAATTATGGAGATTCACTCATCATTTGGCTAATCAAATGACATTCAGAAATATGACTTAAGTTTATTTTTAACCTAGTGGATTAATATTTAAAAAATCAGAATCTGATTGGAAAGATGAATTCTTTGATGATTAATGTTAAGAAGGAGTATATAAAAGATTATTTAGAAAATGTATGCCTATAAAATAGAAAAATAGTATTTATTCATTTAATCATAAATCAATATAAGAATTTTTGGTAGCTAAATGGTTTGTTGAATATTTATCTAATATTAAATTTCCAATTGATGAAAATTAAAAAAAATAATTATTTTAATATGAATTTTTTAAAACTATTTGGGAATATGAATATTTGAAAGGTTCAATGACATTTATATGTGATAAATTAAAGTATAATGAAGAATAAAAATAATAACTTTTAAATTTTATTTATCTTACAAGAACAGATGATAATTTCATTATAGCAGGTTCTAATAGTATGTTATTATTAAATGAAATGGATCATTCATTTATAGATATGGATTTAAGTAATATTAAAATAGCAGATGTTTCATTAAGTGGAGCAAACTTTTTTAATTGTGATTTTACAAATTCAAATTTTAAAGGAATAACTTTATCTTCTGTTAATTTAAATTTATCTAAGATTGTTAATGCATAATGGATTGATATTTCATTGAATTAATTACCAAAAATCAATACTAATTTAGGGAATATTAAAGGATTAACTTATATTGAAAAAGAAAAGCTTCTTCTTGCTTTTGATGATTAAAAATCAGAAATGAAATAATATGACATCTATAAAATTTAAGAAATTAATAAAATAAATATCAAAATTATACCTAAATAAGCTATTATATCAAATAATTAAAGATTAATGGCTTTATTAAATGAAAATGAAATTTTATTATATGATTTATTTGATATGAAAATAATTCAATTGATATAATATGGATAATGTTTTGATAAAGAAAGGACATGTTGTGTCTTTGGAGTTGATGATAAATCTTTGATTTTTGGAGGATACAATGGTGCACATGAATTGAAAATAACTATTGAATTAGTTGAAAGAAAAGCATAAAAGAAAGTAACTGATAAAGATAAAAAAAAGGGGAAATAACAAAATTCAAAATAAGAATAAGAAGATAAAGTTGAAATCATCTAATAATAAAAGGATTTAATTGTTACCATAGATTCATTTAAATAATTAATCAATGAATAAATTGTTAATCTTAGATGTTGTAAAATGATAATTATGTAAAGATAGTCAAAAACTATAATTTTATATAATTAACTAACTTAATCGATGAAATAAATTGAAACAAAATGTGAAAGAGTCATTTGTATAGATAGTAATTTAGAATTGAATCTTTTGGCAGTTGGTGGTAGAAAGGGAGAAATAAATCTTTATAATTTATCATAAATTGAATCACCTGTAAGTCTAAGTGGACACAAGAAAGCAATAGCTGAATTGAAATTTTCAGATGATGGTAAAATTCTAGTTTCATGTTCTTTTGATTAGTCTATAATCTTATGGAGTACTTAATAATTATCATAAATTAATTAAGCCAATTTTACAGCTTTTATTAAAATATTCTCATTAACATTAATCTCTAATACTTACCTAGCTGTAACTGGATAAAATTAAGGGTAAATTTAAATTTGGGACTTGGATAGTTAAGATACATAAAATAGTAATCCATAGGGTCATATTAATACTGTTTAATGTTGTATATTTTCATTTGATGGAACCCTATTAATATCTGGTTCTAGTGATTTGTTAATAAAAATTTGGAATACCTAAACTGGACAATAGATTGGTTAAAATCTTGAAAAACATTAATTACCAGTTAAGAGTTTAGCCATATCTCAAGATTCAAATATTTTATGTTCAGGAGGTGATGATGGATATTTATATATTTGGGATTTACAAAACTTTTAAATTAAAAATGAGATAAATCATTATGCCTCCCAAATATCTAAGGTTTCCATTTTTTATTCTGATGATTAATATAAAATAATAACATTGACTGAAGAAAAGCTGATACATTTATGGAGTCTTAATAACTTATAAGAGTTTATTCTAATATATGATTATAAGGATGAAAACAAAAGACTGATTTCAAATATTGAAACTAAGAAATTATTAGATTAATGTAGAGATTAATAGGTTAATGTTATTGAATCATATAATATAAGCAATTATTTAAAAATCTAAAATTAATATATAACAGCTTTAGCTATTAGTAATAATGGTATATAGAAATTAATTGGTACGAGTGAAGGATATCTATTAGTCATAGAGAATAAAGAACTTATATTCAAGAATTAAGCACATAAGAAAAGTAAGTGTGATATCATTTATGTATTAAATGATAATTTATTTATGACTTCAGGATAGAATTCTATAATATTTTGGAGATTTAGTGATTTCACTTAATATTCTAATTATCAAAGTAAATTTACAAAAATTAATGATTATTTTGTTTGGTACGATAACTTATTTATGGCTATTGATTATACAATTAGAATATGGAATATAAGTCAAAAGTCAACTATAAAAGTGATTAAAGAAAAGAAGAAGGATCATATTCATTCTATTTGTATGAGGAATAATAATACTATATATGCAGGAACTCAAAATGGAAATCTACTTATTATTGACCTTTAAAAATCAGATTAATATTAAGTGATACCTGAAATCCATAATGGTAGAATTACTAAAATTGCTTAGTTAAATAGTTAAAATGTATTTATTACAGCTGGACTTGATGGAATATTAAAATAATGGAAAGATGATAAACCAATCAGAGTTTTAGATACTGGATCAACTATAAACTCTTTTTATCTATCTAATGATCAAAACTATTTTGTTTTACATACATTTGAAGGATTAAGTATGTGGATATCAGAAGATCTAATTTTATCAGAAAAAATTGTAAATTTAAATGATAATTAATCAATTTTAGTCTTATTTAATTAGAGAAGGATTATTTGGTCTAAGGATGATTAATTATATTATATCCCTATATTGTAAAAAAAACTTAAATATTCTTATGCTTAAGAATCAAATAATCATTTTCCTACTACATTTTTGGTTGATGATAACAATACAATATATTCAGGAGATAAAGATGGTAAACTTTGCTTTTGGAATTATAAAGGTGAAAAAACAAAAGACTTTTTAGATTTAAATCAACCAAACATTATTTGTTTAAGTTAATCTCCTGATAAATCTAAATTAGTTGTTGTTTTTAAAGAATTAATTAAAGTGATTTCAACAGAATCATTTGAAATACTCTATGAAAAGGATTTTAAAGACTTCTCCATTAATAGTCTCAATTATTTAAATGAAAAGACATTATTGATTACAACAAATTTAAAAGATAAATAAGTAATATTTTATGATGAAGAAGATAAATCAATTCTTATTTAAAATGAACATGATGAAGAAGTAAAAGGAGCAGCAGTTAATTTAAAAGCAAATTGTTATGTTTCTTATAGTGATGATAAATCCATTCGATATTATTAGAAATAGAATTCAATTTATTCTATGAAATATTCAATGTCATAAATTTTAAAATTTGAATCATAGGATACAATTGTTGAGAATAGTACAATAATTTCTAAAACAGGAATAGATTTATTATCATTATTTAAGAATTAAAGAATTATAATGAATTGATAAACATAATTATATTAATATCAAATATGCAATAATATATATAATATATATAATATATATAATATAATAAATAATTTACATTTATTAAAATATATTAATTATAAATATATCTCTATATTTTAGTAAGATTATTTATTTATTAAAAATTAATGAGTTATTTAAAGGAGAACACTATCAATCAATCAATTAATATTCATAATATTTTCAATAATTGGTAAAACTTAATTAATATTAATTATTAAATTATATAATTTAATAAATTCTATGGTCATTTATTATTTTAGAATAAAGAAATTCAATAATAAACTACAAGAGTATTTATTTCCCAGAAAAATTATATTTATTATATAATATATTTATAATTTTCTTATTCTTAGATAAGAGAATTAATAATAACATTTAATTATATTGATAACTTTGAAGTTAGTAAAAGTTAATGTTTATATTAATTCTTGTTTAACTAATTTATGAATAAATTATTAATTAAATGTAAAAATAATGTTATTGTGAATAACATAACATCTTAGATAGTTTTATTTGTTATGTTTGTCATAAGAATCATCATTGGCAATGTTATGATTATCAAATAACAGATAAATAACCATAATAACTTAGATGTCTTTAATGTTCTTTAACTGCAAATAATCCATTGATGTAATTTGAAGTAAATTTTCACTAAAAATATTAGACGTTCATTAAGTTAAACAATAAATTTAATGTTGCTATAATTAAGAAACCTACTTAATTACTAGAGAAAGTATTCTCATTTGAAGTGAATCAATATTATGAAGAACTTAAGAAAAAATCTATAATCCTTGCAATATTTTGTACTAAAACAAAAGAACCAAAAAAATTGTATGAATGGCCAAGTAAAAATGTATATGTTGAATTAAACAATCAACATCATATTGCATATCATTTAAATGATTATGGATATATGTATATCTAATTATAAAATATTATAATTTTAGACCATCAACTTGTTTATAATGGGGAGTAAATACAATAAAAGTTAAAATTGGTGAAGATGTAGAATGTAATTCTTTACTTGGTATTGTATTGGTTAAAAGTATTAAAATATCAGAATTAAAGAGTAAATTATTAGATGTTGGAAGAGAGAAAATAATAGACTCAATTATTACTTAATAAAAGTAATAATATTAAGATAAGATTAAGTCATTATCATGTATTATATTAATTTAAATTTTAAGTAATTGATGATACTCTATAGGATACATTATTTTCAGTAAAATTAATAGATGGAATTACTATGTAATAATTAGAAATTCCAGTAAGAGGAAAATAATGTTAACATTTTGATTGTTTTGAATTGAATGCTTATTTGACAATTAATGAAAAACCAAATGAAAATAGATGGAAATGTCCAATATGTAATTAACTTGTTCCATATGACTAATTATAAGTAGATTATGTATTGGTTGATATTTTACATGAAATCAAAAAAGATCATCCAAAAATATTTCATAAATTATAAAGAGTATAATTGAATCAATATTTGGAATATAAAATTGATGAAAAGTATATTGAAGAAGAAGTATAGATTAAGAGATATTTGATGAATACTTAAGCTTTATCATAAACTGTTAAAATTAATAATATAATTTTGGAAAAGGCAACTGATTCTGTAGTCAAATTTATATAAGAATTTCAAAGGAAAGATAATTATTCAAGTTCTCTTATAACATTTAAATCTGCAAGAAAGTTATTACAAAAATTTCATAAAAAAGAACTATTTAAAAATTTAGAAAATAATTATATATAATTATCCAAATTCTTTATTGATATGTTTGATTTATCTAATTACTACAAAACCTTTATTTTTGAAGAATCAATAGAATTATAATATTATGAATCATTGTAAGATTTTGAATTAATTTGTAAAACTATCTATTAATAAACTGTAAGTGGATTGTTCATTTATTTTATTAAATTATTTCATCCTACAGTATAAAGAATGACTCAATCAATGGCTATATTATGTACTTAATTAAATGTTAAACCTGCCTTAATTCATTCCAAAAAGATGCTTGAACTTATTTTAGCAACTACTTATGATAAATAATAAAAAACATCTTTAGGATACAATTTTAAATAAATATGTTGTATGAGTAAAATGAAAAGAGATGAATATTACAATAATGTTTTGTATTTATCATAAATGTTAAGTTTTGTATTTTATAATACTGAAACTAGTAGTTTCTTTATTGTAAGGAATTGTATAAATTTAAGCAATATTTTTGATTTATTTTATTTTTAAGATAAAGGAAAAGAAGATAATTAGATGGATGATTATTAATTAACTATAAAATTGATTAAAGAAGTTTATAGTTTAAAAATTATAAAGGAGAATCCAAATATATTAGATATATTAAGACTTATTTTATATTTATTAAATAAAAGTAAATATTATAATAAATAATGATAGGAGATCGCAAATTTGAAAATATTTTAGATTCATTCAAAGAATATAATTTAGGAGATGTAAAGAACAAATTTAAAAATATGGAATTCAATGGAGAATACTATTATTTATGATATATAAATACACATTGTTATAAATAAATCAAATAAACTTTTAACAATTTAGTTTTTAATAAGAAGTTTAAAGAAATTGAAGACTTTCTTATGGTATTGGTGATTCAAAATCTGTGATGGAAATATTATCATCAGATTATTCAATTTTTATTTAATAAATACTTTTAAGTGAAGGTTTAAAAGATGATGATTTCAAAAACATACCTTTTTTATCCATACTCTAACTCTTATATCGTCTATCCTTTAAATTTTTTGATGGTTTTTATTAAGATATTTAACTATTATTTTCAATAAATGAATTTTGACTATGTTAATAAAATGATTTTAGAGTATTTTTTGATTACAAATGATTAAAGCTTAAACCAACTGAACCCTCAACTATAGATTATGTTGAAGCAACTACATGAAAAGGGGAAAATATCTAATGAACAGTTAGTTAATTTAATAAATCCTAAACATTAATTCTATTTTCTGGTTATTTCTATAACATCGCTTTTAAAAGATGCATAGTCTTTTGACTAACATTAGGAAATCTCAATTCTGAAAAATCTATTTAACATTCCTTGTTTAATTTAAGTAAAGCATCATAAGTATTTGATCTAAATGGAGCCTTACCTGATAACATTGAATAAAATATAACACCTAAACTAAATATATCCCCTACTTCTTAGTATGGTTATTTAATGAATACTTCTGGTGCAATATAACCAGCTGTTCCTTAACCATTAACTAATCTATCTCTACATATTTTTTCTGCAAATCCAAAATCAATTAATTTCAACTAATCCTTATCTATAAGTACATTCTCTAATTTAATATCTCGATGAACATATCCTAAACTTAATAAATAGATAAGTTATATTACTTATGTACTTATTACAATCCTAATGCCAACTTCTGTAAAATCTGAGTAGATTCAAGTTCTGTGAGTCGCTTTCTTTCTTTCAAATATTAATATAGAGACCCTCCTTTAATATATTCAGTCACTAAGACTAAAATGATATAACAATTACATTCATACTTAAGAGTTCATCCAATTGAATTATCTCACATAATTTTAGAACATAAGGAAAATTAATTCTTTTTAAAACATAACACTCATTCCGAATGAATTGATAAAATTTCTTTAAGTCTTTTTTAGATAATAATTCGTTTTTATTATAGACTTTACCTGCATAATTAAAGGACTGGTTAGGTAGTCTGATATTTGGGGTTAGGGTATAGACTTTGGAGAATCCACCCTTTCCAATCACATCTTGTAATGTGTATAACTAATCTAAATTTTGAACAAAACAGAATTAACATAAATGTTTCAAAAACTGAAAAGTATATTAACTAAAATTAAGAATGCACCTATAAAGTACAAATCTTTATTCCAAATATAGTTGAAGATATCTTTAGTTCTCTTAATTCTGATTACTTTTACAGCATCTGTTTTCTTGCTTGAGATTTTTAGATCAATCAATTTCAGACTGATGTCTTCGTTTAATTCAACATATCCCTTAACCTTATTATTTTGCTTATAAAACAGCACACCTTCTTCACTTAATAAAAATTCATATTCAGTAGGCTTATTACTTTTCCAACTAATTCTATTCATTAACTGTTGATAAATTATTGTATATTTAGTAAAATTGATAGATTTCTTGTTCCAGAATGTTTTGGTATCATCTAACTCTGTAAAAATTGGCCAATATTACTATTACTCTTCAGACATTATTGATAATTATTATAAATTAAATCATTTTTTTTTCATATTTCTATTTTTACTCAATTTCATACTCTCCCTAATCCATAATATAGAAACCCAATAGATTTCATTAAATCACCTGATAATAAATTTCTACCATCAAAACAATATGAAGGTTTAGCCATCTAATTGAAAGCTTAAACATAATCTATTTTAGAAAATCTATTATATATTAACATAATTATACTCTTCCCATTCTGTTATTATCACTATAGCAGATGCTCCTTAAAAAATACCATCCAAACTTTAACATTACTCCACATTATCTATTTTTCCTTGGGGATCATAAATTCTTAATATTGCCTATTCCTCTTGTAATTTTTTAATAATCATCAAAGCAGCACTCTCTCTTGTATCATTAGTCTTAGCTTTAAATGTTACCCCCAAAATAACAATTACTTTATTTCTCAAACAGTTAAACATGGATGTAATAATTAAGTTGATAAATCTTTGTTTTTGATATTCATTTAATAGGTAAACTTATCTCCAGTATTATGCTACCTCCTCTAATTAAAGGGACTCACACATATATATTAAACAAAGCAAATCTTTCTTGAAACATGATCCACCAAATCCGACAGATGTCTTCAAAAACTTATTACCAATTCTACTATCACTCCCAATACATTATGAAACTAATAAATATATAGAGTCTGATAACATTACTTTAATTGACATCTGCACCAATTTTATCACAGATTATCGATATACTATTAATTGAAGACACTCTTTAAGCAAGGAATGAATTTGCAACAATTTTACTTAATTCGGCTGAATAAATATTTGTAAAAATTATTTTGTCCTTGGGTACCCACTATTCATACAATGATGCAAGCTACTAACTGGATTCTAATGATCCACCAATAATAACTCTATCTGGATATAGAAGATCTTAGATTGCAGTCCCTTCAGCCAAAAATTCAGGATTTGACAAAACACAAATATTCTAATTCTTTAACACTGCATTAATATAATCGCAAGTTTTAATAGGAACAGTTGATTTTTCGACCAATATTAGTTTTCTGGTCAATGGATATTTCTTTATGGTTTGAAGACAGCTATCAATATATGATATATCTAATTAAGATTCAGCTCCTAATCCATAACTTTTACTTGGAGTATTGACAGCTAAAAATACGATATCACAATCCTTTAAAGCAAGGTCAATATCATTTGTGAATATTAAATTTTTTTCTATGGTTTTATTTATATATTCATTCAAGTTTTCCTCATAAATTGGATATTGTTTGGTATTCCATTTGTTTATTTACTATTCATTGATATCATAAACAACAAAGGTCTATTTTGGACATTTTGAGGCCATTACAGCCATTGTTGGTCCTCCTACATAACCTGCCCCAAAACAACTTACTTTCTATATTTACATCAATTTGAATTAGTATAATTTAAGAAAAATTTAATATATATATATATAAATTCAAATAATCTTAGAATTTGTTTTAAATTTAATTTATATTTAAATAGGATTATATATTAAAAACCCATCTTAATTTAAACCTCCAAAAATGAACAATTTATCTTCATTAAAAACACTACAATGTTCATATCTCAATGGGTATTCCAAATACCCTTGCAATTATACTTTCTACCAAGTATAATTCCTTAAAAATAATAAATGTAAATCTCCAAAACATTAAACTTCATTTGTTCCACCAAATAATATTAATGCACTTATCTTTTCATAATAATTCATACTATGTGATCTTCTACTTTCAGGTTTTTAACCCTATGTCTCCAAAATCTATAATACTGATGGATAAGTATCAATAATTAATTAATACAATTCATTATATAAATTGTCTTCACTATCCTTTCCACCAAAAATATAAATACCTTCTTTAGAAAATTATTGATCTACTTATTCTTCCTTTTTTGTATTCTAAGTGAAATCATAATTAATTCTTAAATATGGATTACCTACTAAGGTTGTACTATGATAGGCAATTCCCAATTTAAAAGGATGATCATTTTATATTAGTTATTTTTAATAAAACTTTGGATAAATTTAAGTACTATGCATATTAGATAAATTGATTAATTAGAAATCATTATAATATTTAGTGTTAAAATCACTATCATCTATTCCTCCAATAACAATTAGATGATTATGAGTATAATTTCCACTATGATTTCTACGACATCCAATATTAGTATGAAATTATTACCATTCTAATCGATTTTCTTCTATACATATTTTAGTAATCATATTTGTAGTTTTTCTATTATTTGTATTTTTCTCTCCTCCAAAAGCATATATTGTTTTATTTTCATCTATATTCAAACTAAAATAACAACCCAATCTCAAATTAGGATTTAGAATCTATTTCTATTTCAATTACTCTATTTAAAAATAATAAAACTCCTGTTTCCTTTTCCATTAACCATTTATTAATGAAATAGCATGAATTTCAATATTTTCTCTATGTGAATGTCCTCCAAATACTAATCCATGATTATCATACTTCACCACTCGACTGCCCTATCTTGAAATAGGAATTGTATATTATTAATCATTTTAAGCAGGAAGCATCACTAATCCCTTAATTATTGTTTAATCTTAATCAGATAATCTATTTCTTATGCTATCTTAAGCTAAGACATCTTATATTTTTTATTGTAACATATAATGATTGGTTATAATTCTTTATTTGCTATTAAATACTTTATATGGTTCCTTTAAAATCTTTAAAGATAATTGTTCATATTTAGTTTTTTGTTGTAATTGCATAGAAGTAGTATAATTTATCATTTACAATTTATTTTAAATCAATTATGGTAACTCCGTACTTAGAGTCTTTCTCTTTTATAAGTTATCCATTGAAGCATCAATATGATATTTTGGTACATTAATTGGTTCTCTATTTTATATTGAATATATTCTTCTTCTTTCCCGTTAATACATTATCTATATTAAATAATTATGTATATAATAATAATATATCATGTTTAAATTGACTTTAATGAAGAACTTTTGACCTCTGAAAAAATTTTATCCAAGGCTGCTGAATCACCTTAATAATTATTATTATTATTGCCACCTAAAATCATTGTTTTCGATTTTGCTCTACATAATAAATTAAAATCTGCTTTATCAAAATGTATTTATTGTTACTAAGTTTCATTTTTAGGAATCGTAATGAATTTATCATATAAATCACAACTTGGCTTGAAATCACCTTTAGCATATAGACCAAGATTATGTGTTTATTCTAATGGAGTCCGTCCAAAATGATATAATAAAAATAATTGTATTCTTGATAACTCATAAATGATATTTGTGTAAACTAATTTCTTCTTTGCTGATTAAATTAATTCTTAACATGTTTCTTTATCTAATTTATTTTTTGATTACTTTAAATAAACATAATCAATAAAATAAAACTTTAAGACTTTATCTATAAAATCGCAATCCAAAATACGTTCATTATAATGTTATATAGCATATTGGATGATCATTAACATACTTATTATAGATCCAACTTAAGCTAGAATTTCTCCTAATTTTGGATAAACAATTTAAGTGTCATACGACATTGGATCTAATCGTATGAACAAATTGAAATATGATTATTAAACTAATAAAGTCTACCAAAAGTTTTTAGATGTTGCACTTGTAACTAGTTAAGCATTGTATACATAGCTTTTAGAGTAGAATTTTCCAAAGAGAATTCCTGTATCAATTGTAGCCTTTGTTTATGTAAGAATCAATTAGCCTTATTGTGCAATCTCATAATCAAAAGACATGTAATACTATTTCTTCACTACTTCAAATGATTGAGTATAAGGATCATATTATTTCAAATTCAACCAGAAACTTATATAATTAACTGATGACTTAAAGAAATCTTGAATCTCTTCTTCTGATGCACATTCATAACCTTCATTCATCAAAGTTTAATTACAAGATGTTATTACAATCATTAGTTCTTTAGTAGCATTCAATTCTTTATTGAAATTACTATTTTGAATTAATTATAAATTGTTAATACTCATGAGAGTAGTATTATATATAGATTGTTTTTAATTTTCTGTTAATAATGAAAAGGGTTTTTGGGGAATACCATCTATGAAATAGATTCCAACTGGAGTTAATATATTACGTTTCATTCTAAAAGGATCAATTTAAGATTGATCATATTTCCAATAACAAAATTCAAAAAGCTATTCATTATCAAATAATATTTATGAATAATTATCAACCTTCATAGTGCTAGATGATTTAGGTAATATATTGAAATTAATCCATTCATTCATAACATAAATCAAGTAACCAAAACCAATTAAGATTAAAATCAAGGAACTTATTCCACCAAGAACAGACTTTTAAACTTTTTCATCTAAAGTGATCTATTGTCTATATGGTACTCCAAAGATATCAGCCATCTAAATGTATTTCATAGGATTATAACTTTTATAAATAATAAAGAACTATTTATTCACATATAATAATTATTTCATATATTTTATCTAATTTTTCTTTTACCAGTTGTCATAACCTTAAATTATATATATATATAAAGTTTTACTTTCCTTGCATTCTCACTTTTATCAATTCTCATAAATTTTAGATAATTGTTTAATTTTTATTAATTTGAATGATCAAGAGTTTATTTAATTGATTCAATAATATTTGGATATCTAATATAAACTTAAATTTTACTAAGTTTTGAAACTCAATAGAGTGTTTCTAAAAAGTGTGAATTCATCAATATTTTATAAATCACTTTTAAGTAATTCAATTTATTATTTAGCCTATTGTCTTTCCTCTTCTTCTAAAATTTCCTCCTCTTCTTCATCATCATCCATCATATCATCACTATATAATTAATAATTAATTTACTCAAAATCTGTTTTATCTGTTTTTTCATCATTTTCTTAAATTTCTAAATTCCTAATAATTATTTATATTAATTCTGCATTCAATAATTAAGGAGTTGATTAAATTAATTTACAAATTGTAATTATAAATAATTTAATATCATAACCTGCATGATATTGAGTTATTAAGACTTTTTAATAAACATTTTAAAAAAGTTCACCCAATATTTAATATGATTATTATGGAATATAATAAAAAGCCACCAAAAATATTGCTGTAATTCTAGAACGAATAATTCCTGTAACATTCTCTTTAGCAATTAATTAAAGTACTTATTAGAACACTTAAGTTAATATAGTTTAATTGATATCATTCTGTAGTATTTAAATTCCTAATTAGATTAATAGTGCACCTTCAGCTAAATCGATATCTTCAAAAGCTTCTTCTTATATCAAACTTTGAAGACATAATTAAAAATAAATTGTTTGTGCTTACTCTTATAAGAAATAACTTCTTCCATAATACATATACATATTTAATGTTTCATACAAATATACAAATTTTCCAGATTGTTTGGTGATGATTTTAGAAAAGTAAGGTAAGATGTCTTTTTGGAATTGAGTAATTGATTAAATTTTTTAGATAACAGAAGAGATAAACAATATTAAATCTTCATCAAAATTCATTGGATTATCTTAGATAACAATTGATTCATAAATTGGTTGCATAGCTTATTCAATTTTAAGAAGAAGAGGTGAAAATTCATTAATTGATGGTAATTATCTAATAAGATTCCAACATCTATTGAGATGAATATATCTAGTTGAATCATTATTTGTCTTTATCTATTTTTCTTCTAATATTATTCTTTAGACTAATATTTAAATTAGATTGATTATGTAAGTTTCATTTGCAATGAATATAGAAGGGAACTTCTTAAGTAGATTTCCTATCATTTCAAAATGTCTTTCATAAGTACTAAATCTCAAACCATTTATTAAGGATGGAAATACATTAACCACTAAACTTCCAGTTTTATGTTTCAATTCATCATTTTCAAAAATATCTTTTAATGCATCAATAGATTAATACAATACAACAGGTTCTTATGGTTTGGCATAAGTTATCAATAATTATATGTAATTTAACATAAGTGAAAATTAGGATTCCACTTTAAATAAATTATCACAATAATAACCAAAAAATAATGCAAATCTAACTTTTATAATTTATTCAGTTGTGTTAGTAAAGAATAAAAGATTTGATTATAACAATTATTCCATTAATTATATAATATCCTATCTTTTTTAAACTAAATAACTTATAATAGCTAAAATCATTAAACTACTTTCTATTCTATCAACAGCAGTAAATTCTTAGAATAATTTTTTATCAGATATCTATTATATATCTGTTAATATAATTTGTTATTATTATTTACTTAATTAAGATTGTGACAATTCCAAAATTGCAGAAGATATTACAACTATAGCCATTTATGCTAAATAAGATGTTGATCCATCTATATGATCACATAATGTTTCAAGTAAAGTTGTTGCTGCTGTTTTTGGTAAATCTGATTCTTATTTATCAACAACATCTAATGCAATATTAACAAATTCTTCTGGTTACTCTTTCATTAATTGATATTCATTTTTAGTAGTAATTAAAAATGGATAGATAATATCTGTAATCAAAAGACCTTTAGATTCTTGGAAATAATGATATAGTTCAGTTTATCCACCTAAATGTGCCAATAATCTCAACATACTACTCAAAATACTCGGTAGAAATTGTTTCCTAATTATAGCTTAGTAATTACTATAAAATATCTTGGATTTTTGTTTATCTTGTATATGCAAATATAGAATATAACAATAACTAACACAAATTAGATTATTGATTATAAAATACACTATTCCTTTATTCATTTTTACTTTTGCTTATTAATAAATTTATTAATAATTAAAGACATTTTAATCCATACATTTTAATTTCATTTATTTTATTATCAAATTGTTCATTATTTGTGCAAGAAATGATACAACTTTTTATTACATTATTTGAAGGTGAGTATTTAAAAATAGTAAATAAGGTTAATTAAAATGAATTTAATTTAAACATCATATTTTAAAGTGGAATCAATGATTCTTTATTATGAGCCTTTTATTTAAATAATTTCTCACAATATTCACTTACAATTTATATGTAATATCTAATAGTGATTATATATTCTTCAGTTAAATTATCTAATTATTCATCCAATTACTTCAATAATGGATATATTAAATCAAAGAAATCTTTTATCCAATCTAATCCTTAATTCAATATTAGATTATATTATGACAAATCTAAAGAATCAATCAATGTCTTAAAGAAAAATAATCCTGATTGTATTTCCCATATTTAATCACTCTTTACTAATTACTTCATTTTGTTTTCGATTTCTGGCTTAATTTCTATCAATTTAATTATGAAGTGTTTTACTTTTATTTAATTTAATCAATAAACTCATAGATTTTTACAATAATTGTTTGCACTTCAATGAAGTCTATTATGATATTATCACATCAAACACTAATTGAGCATGTTCCAATTATAATTCAACTAAAATAATAAGTGCAAATTTCATACTATTACTTTATAACATCCTTAAAACTACTGAATTTAACAAACTTGCTGCCTAATGTTACACTTATTTTATTTTATTTATTATATACTGCTATCCTAACTCTTTGCTATCTAAGCTATCGATTAGAAATTTTAGATATTCTCTATTACTCCACTTATCAACTTAGCTTCAGCCTGTTGTCTAATTGCATTGTCTGTACTAGTATATGCTAACACTAATAATTAATATAGTTCTTAAGACATTCCTGATAATTTAAATAATTTAAATAATCTTATTATTATTTATTTCTCATTAAAAACACAATTATATTATAATTAATTTCTATTATATATTCTTCATTCTGATTTCAAATTCTATCTAATTATACTATATTTCTCCAATGGAACATTGTAAAGCCTTTTGTATAACTTAATCGATTTTAGAGTGAATAACAATTAAGCTACCAAAGCAAAACATGCAAAACAATAATAATTTACATATTCAGTTAAGAACATACATAAAGAGAATCCAGTCTTACCACCCAATGATCCTAAACTATTCATCAAAGCTAAGGTTGTAGCTTCATATCCTGGAGTTGTTATCTTCATTTAAAAGTTTCCCTATCAATACTCAAAAAATACTTACTCTAACAATAAATGTCAAATTGAAGACTATCCACCATGTTGTACTTGCTATGAATAATGCAATATAACTTAAGGTATCATTTACTTTGACAACATCAACCAAAAAAACAGTCAAAATTGCAAAGAGACATGAAATTAATCTGAATCCTTGAACATAACCATAATATTCAAAGTTGTATTTACTAAAATATTTATGATAAACAAATCCAACACCTATTTTTAAAGGAATAATAGCTGTATCCATAAATGACACATAAGCCTTATTAAATTTCAATTCTGTCAATTTGATTCTAAATGTAGATTCAATTGGTGCTACTCCATATCTATCAAAGAATAAAAGTAAGGAAAGTGTGATCAAATTCTCATTGCCAAATATACCTTTGATGACTTGTCTGAAACCAGTAAGTTTTCTTATTAATTATGTATTTGGTTCTTCCTTGACTTTTAATAAAAGATAAGCTGCCATCAATAATCCAAATAAAGAGATCATTTTCAAATAAGTAGATAAGGAGCATAATTAATATTTATTAAGAGAATGAAAAATGAAATTGGCCAAAAATGAACTACCTATAGTATAACCTACATTCAATATATGAGCAGAACTTTCATTGCTCTTTTTACATAGATCTGCAGCAAATCCATCTATAGCTATATCTTGCATTCCTAAAAATGTTGCATTAAATAATCCTATAAAGCAAAAAAGGAGATAATTATGTTGAATATCTAGACTAGACTACCAGAACAAATTAAAAGACATTAATATTGTGCATGGTAAAATATAACTATTTTCAATTAAAAAATGTACCTTCTTCTTCTACCCAAAGACTTAAAGTGAAATAGGTCTATGAAAGGGGCAAATATGATCTTGAAGAAAAATGGATAGGCCACCAAGGAGAATAGGCCTTACTACTCATAATTAAATCCATGTTCTGCAAGTAAAATAGGCATAATCTAAGTAAATATGGAAAGCATTGAACTTTAGTAAATGTACAGAAATAACAAAAGATAGTTCATTAATAAAATCAAATTTATTTTATTTATTTATTTAAATACCACTTTTGAATGGGCTACATGTACAAATTTCTGTAGATTTCTGAGTATCTAAAACAATAGAGTAAATGGATGATCCATCCAACACATAACAACCAATAATAATTTACATAATTGGCCATAATCAAATTTATAGAAAATGCCAACTTAACACCTAATTGACTGATGCTATTAAGTATAGTTAGAGTAGTGGCTTCGACTCCAGGAGTAGTTATTTTCATTTAGAAGTTACCCTTAAATTTAAATTAAATATCCAATACTCTAACAATGTATGTAATATTAAACATAATCCACCAACACATATTTGAAAAGAATATGGCAATATAACTAAATGGCCCATCCAATTCAAATTTATCAATCAATAATAAAGTGATAATAGCAAAGAATGTAGAAATTAATCTCAAATATTGAATGTTTCCATAATATCTAAATATATTTAAATAAACTATAATACTTAAAATCATATTTATAAAAATATTAGTGATAGATTAATCCTGTTGCTATTTTCAATGGTAAAATTATTGTATCAATAAAAGAAATGTAGGTTTTGTTGATATTAAATTATATTAATTTCAATCTGAATGTTGCATCTAATGAAGACAATGCAGTTCTAATTATTAATTATATATTTACCTTTCAAAGAATATTAATAATGAATATGTGATCATATTTTCGTTTTTAAAAAATGATTTAATAACACTCAATAAGTCTTAAAAAGTAGTTGCTCTCTTTTCTTCTTCCTCCTTCTCACACAAATTTAGATACAAGAAAATAGTCAATATTAATCCTACTATTGATAATATCATAAAGAATGTCTCAAGTGTGCAATTTTGTGAAGAATACAATGCAATAAATAAGAAATTTCCAAGAAACGAATTTCCTATTGTAAATCCAATATTTTATAATAATGCAGCACTTTCCCCTTATTGCTTACATAAATCAGTTGCTAATCCATCTATTGCTATATCTTAAATTCCAAGAAATAAACACAAAATTAATCCTAAAATCCATAATATGTAGTAATTTGTTAAAATGTCAATTCTGGACAAATATAAAAGTATTACTGATAATAACAAATTTATTGGTAAAATATAGCTATGCTCTATTAATTTTAATAATTACCTTTTTCGTTTGCCTAGGAATTAAAATTAATACAAGTCAATTATTGGTGCAAACAAAAACTTAAAATAAAATGGATAGCTGATCAATGAATACATACCTTATTATTCAAATGTATATCCCTTTTCTGCCAATAAAATTGGGATTATGATTGTAAATAATGATAATATTGTACTTTAATATATATAAAGCAATATTAATAAATAATTCATTTTATTATCATTTACTCGACAACTCATCATATATACTCAATAATATTGGATTTGCAAAGGTAAATACATTCCTAAACTAATGATTTTAATTTATCGTTTTACATGAATTCAAAAGAAAATCTATCAAGATCTTCAAATGAATTATTAATCATATAAAAATCTCTTTTAATTAAATTCGTATTAATTAATATCTCTATTTAATATATTCGATCTTCTAATTCTATACTAAATCTTCAGACATATTTTTTATTGCCCTATTAATTAAAGAAACTATATATATTCTTAAGTTTTTTTATGAACCTTAGAAGATGCCTCAAAAATTCTCTGATCTAAAACTAATCTTAAACTAATTCTAAGGATTGTTTAAGACCTTGTTTTTTAAATGATGATTTCCTTTTTTATTCTTATAACATTAACACTTAAATAAAGGTATGGAATAGATTTTGGAACAACTTTTATTCAAATGTTATTAGATACATTATTGAGTATTATTTTATTTGTCTAATATAAACAACTATTTTGTTAAATAAACATAAAGAAATCAAATATCAAAAGTCTATTAAAATAAAAAATTAAATTTACAAACAAATGAATAGCAAATTAAGAATAAATCTAATGAAACCCATTCATTAAATGTATTAATTTCTTCCTCTATAAATATTTAAAAAAATTTAAGATTATTTAAATTTTGATTGCATTTTTCAATTATGAAATTTGATCAAATAATCCAGATATTATAACCTCTATTTTTTAAAAATTGTATTTTCAAGTTCCAAACATCATACATTAAAAAGTCGATTGTCATATTACTTTATAAACTAATATGTCTATTTTTCATTAAAATTATGTTTATTTTATTTATAATTTCAGAATTCACTTTTGGATGTTAGATTAATGGTTATGAATCAGGTGTATGTTCACAAAGAGTTTAAATATCTGATGGAGTAGAATTCTGTAATGATGAACTTGATGATTATGTTTGTGTTCCTGAAATTAGAGTAGTTTATAACTAGATATTAGAAATTATGGCCAGACCATACTATTGAAAACAGAGACAAAGAAATTCGATTAGATTTTGTGGCCTATGTAAGGGACAGATTAGTTTAAGAAATTAATGGAGATGTAGAAAGCGTGTTAATAAAAGACGATACTTGTTATAAAGCATATAAACAATTCTTATGTAAATGGAATTTCCCACCTTGTGATGCAGCTACAAATTTGACAATTCCGATTTGTCAGAGCTCCTGTACTTCTTATTATGAAAATTGTGGGTTGAATTTAACACCTTGTCTACAATATTTCTAGAAATTAGTATAATTAATCCAATTATTATTAAGAAACCAGGTTTAGATTAAAATTGCTGATATGTTTTATTTATAAATTTTTATTAATTTTTATGAAATCATTATCGGTATCTAAATACTATAACAATAATAGTTTATTGACTCCTGACAAACGATTGGTATCATTTGATATTATTACAGAGTAGATAAACCACTTAATCAACTTAAAAAAAAGATGCACTTTCTGTTTAAAGTTATTTCTCTGAATAATCTTATCTAAAATCAGAGGCTTCGAAAAAGGAAATAATCAGATTGATTAAATCCACTGTAGACAGTATCCATAAAAATATCGATATCAAAGAGTTGAATATTATTTTGACTAAATTGCTTGCAGGATTGAGTTCTTGTATCAATGAGTAGGATATGTCCCTTATATTAATTTAACTTATACAATCAATCAAATAAATTATTCAGAATCAAAAAACCAATGAAAAGTAGGTATATGATTAAGAAAAGGCTTAATTGTTGATTAAATTATAACAATTAGAATAATAATCTAAAGAGAACTAATAGAAATTTGGTAATTCTGTTTTTTATTTTAGAAAATTAACTCAAAGAATTCGAAATACAACACAGAGTTTTATAATATTAAGATGAATTAAATCAAATTAAGAAGAGTTAAGGTAATAAAGATAATCTTAATGATCGCAATAAACTAAAAGACTAAATTAAGGAAATGTAATAAAAAATGCTAACATTATCAGAAAAGGAGCGTAAATTAATACAATTAGTGAAAGCAGTTAAATCTAGAGGAATAGATGTTGAAAAAATATATAAGAATTTAAATATATACAGCAGTAAAAATAGCAAGAGAACTAGTAAACAATCCAATTCGTAAGTTGAAGATATCTCAATCACAGAATCAAATCTGGCGGATATATCTTAATTAGATTATAGTGTTGGCAATATTAAAAGACATGCTAAATTTGTAGTTGATTGAATTAATTCTAATACATAAATAAAAATTATTAATATTTTATCTTTAAAATCCATAACCTTTTTTATTTCATTAATAAATACTTCTACTTTGATTTTCATAATACTTAATAAAAATCTAAATGTATCATCAACTTACAATAACTATCAACTTTTAAATTAATTAAGTTTAAAATGATAATTTATTTAATAATTATTGATTAAAAATTTACAAAAATCGAATTTGATTTAAATAAGACTCATATTTTTCTCAATCAATATGCACAATATTTTATTGGTTATTAGAATTTTTAATGTAAAGAATAATAAAATATTAAATTCAGGTAAAAATTGTAAAGATTTATTAGAATTAAATAAAAAAAGGACATTTAAACAAAAAATATTATAAATGCAATTTATCAAATCAAAAGATTTAGTATTGATATTAAATTCTTTATATTTCTGATGAAAAGAAAATAATTAAGAAATCAGAACAAAGGATATAAATTTAATGTGGTTAATTGTTTAAAGAAAAATAGACATTAAAATAATAATTATTTAAATATTAAAGGTTGAATAAGATTTGAAATAATGATACTATTCTAACTATATAAAAGAATAATCCAAATGCAATTATTAAATATATTAAAAGATACTTTAGAAAAGTGTTGTCGAGGAAAAATTATTATGATGACTATAATATATATTATTTAAATAAAGGAACACATTAATTTTTGTTTTTCAATATAAACTTTTACTATATTATTTATTCTAATTGAGACTGTATTATTAAAGTTTACCAATTAAACTGATTATTTATGATAAATTATATTATTTTCATTGTATATGGTCGAGTAGCTCAGTTGGTTAGAGCGTTGGTCTTATGAGCCAACGGTCGCGGGTTCAATTCCCGCCCCGACCAATTTTTTATTTAATTAATTCTGCATCTTTTTTAATATAGCCACTCTAATTAATTGTAGTGTTGCATATCTATTTTTAAAAGCTAATATTCTATTGTATAAGAACAATATCCATTAATCTTTAAATTATAATTTAACTTAACGTTTATCATAATAAAATTCATTTTCCCTTACTAATGTTTGAATTGTTATGAAGAAATAGAATTTCGAATTCAAATTCTAATAGTTCATTTTTATTATTCATGGTCATGTAGCTCAGTCGGTTAGAGCGTCGGTCTAATAAACCGAAGGTCACAGGTTCAAGTCCTGTCTTGACCAATTTTTTATTTATCTATTTCTGCAATTTTTTAATTATATCCTCTCTTTTTAGATGAATTATTGCAAATCTATTTCTAATTTAGCTTAACATTTATTATAATAAAAGTCATTATTCCCTTACTAATGCTTTCATTGTAATGAAGAAATAGGATTTCGAATTCAAATTCTAATAGTTCATTTTTATTATACATGGTCATGTAGCTCAGTCGGTTAGAGCGTCGGTCTTATGAGCCGAAAGTCGCAGGTTCGATTCCTGTCTTGACCAATTTTTTATTTATCTATTTCTGCAATTTTTTAATTATAGCCTCTCTAATTAGATGAATTATTGCAAATCTATTTCTAATTTAGTTTAACATTTATAATAATAAAAGTCATTTTTCCCTTACTAATGTTTGAATTGTTATGAAGAAATAGGATTTCGAATTCAAATTCTAATAGTTCATTTTTATTATACATGGTCATGTAGCTCAGTCGGTTAGAGCGTCGGTCTTATGAGCCGAAAGTCGCAGGTTCGATTCCTGTCTTGACCAATTTTTTATTTATCTATTTCTGCAATTTTTTAATTATATCCTCTCTTTTTAGATGAATTATTGCAAATCTATTTCTAATTTAGCTTAACATTTATTATAATAAAAGTCATTATTCCCTTACTAATGCTTTCATTGTAATGAAGAAATAGAATTTCAATTTCGAATTCACATTCAAATATATGTGAGCTTAAGGTCGCAGGTTCGTGTACTATCTTGACAAATCTTTTAATCATATCAATTTCTTTATAATTTAGTTTCTTCAATAATATGAATTCTATCAAATATTTAGATAGAAACTTTTATTTCATACATATATATAAGAAATAATGAATATTTGAATGCCTTTATAAATACATAATAATTAATTCAAAATGTTAAATTTTAACTAATCTTTAGGTTTGATATATATTATAATATTATGATATGGCAACGAATTATATCATTATATTTTTACTAATAACATTTTTCAAGATACACAAAATCAGTTTTTGTGATATCTATTTAAATCTATCTCTCCATATATTTATTAATCAAAATATATATATTTGTAATTGATATAATAAATTTAATAAAAAATAATAAGCATGAACAAGATTTACATTTATTTTAGAAATTTTTAAACTTAAAATAAAAGAAAAAGAATAAAAATTAGATTTCAATTTACATTCTAATATATTGTTAGTAATCAAATTTTATAATACAACAATTTTAAAATTTTTTGAAAAAGCTAGAGATAAAGTAAATATGATTCCAATATTTTGATGGTAAAATTTTTTTTAAATGTTAGAAATAATATTAAAATCACATCATTATTGAAATCACTTTATTACAAAATAATTAAGATGATTAATAGAGCTCCTCGATTTATGTTACTAAAATGATTTTCAAATTAGGATGTAAGGACTGGGAAAGAATAAAAATATTTATTATATCAAAGTACTTAGATTTTATGAAGAATCTTATTTTGAATTCAAAAAATATAAACTTAAATACAAGTAAGAAGATTGAAATATTATTAGGACTAATAGTTTTAAGTTTATTTTATTGATAATTTATTTCCCTATGCTAATTTATAACAACATAATCTAATATTAAAAGAATATATATTATCAAAATTGCAATCTTAAGAGATTATAATCTAAATTTCTAAAATTAAATCCAAAATTTAAATAATTTTTGATATCATCATCTTCTTTGTTTACTGTATTACACTAATAGTGAAGATCTGCTAAAATGCAAAAACAATAATGAATTTTATAAATGAGAAAAATAAATATTAAGAAATTGTGAGTTAAGAACAGCTTTAAAAAGTATTTTTTTAAGTAAACATATTTGGTTTAGAAAGTTACAGACATAATTATTGTATCATATTTTATATTAAAATTATGAAATTATCATAGTTAATTTACGAATACCTGCATAGAAAATATACGAAAACAAAATAAAAGAATGATGATTCATATTCTAAGCAAGTATATCGTACAATTTAATAAACAAGATAGAATTTGAAAATGGAGACACAGTGAATTTAAAAGGCTTCTCTTCTTCAGAATTAAAAAATAAAATTTCCACTAAGTAATCATTGGGGAGTATAATATGGAGATATTTGAGAAGGCCATTCAATTACATTTTTCTTACAATTAGCATTATATGTCTGAGTATAACTCAAGACAATTAACAACTTATATATGGATTTGTCATCCCATTTCTATTTGGTATAGTAATGTATTTAATAAAAACATTTTATTATATGATTTTGGTTCATGGTGAGGACAATTTAATAAACCAAAGATAAGTGATTGTGTTTAGGAAATTGAAGAAAATTTTGCATAACAAAAAAATCGGTTTAATGGAATATGAACAAAAATTAAATAAGACCTAATTTATATCTACTTAAAGAGCAGATAAGGGACTGATACCACCATCTCCTCAACCATTAACAGAATTAAATGAAAATACAAAAGTTAGTATAATAGAAACAATAAGATGGGAGGATTTGGAAATAGGAGACATAATAATATTATAAAGGAATGAAATTTGTCCTGCAGATTGTCTGATTTTGGAGTCAAGCCAAGAAAAATGTTATGTGAATAACACATGTGTAAATGGACAGACAGATGAAGGAATAAAGTGTGCAAATGAATTAACATCTTTGCCTAAGATGCATTAATTTAAAGGAAATGGATTTGAATATAGATTATTGTTGAGTGGGAAAGTGACATTTGATAAGGATTACAAATCTGATTCTTTTTATACAGGATTTATTCGATTGAAAAATGATCCTTAGGCTGTGGATATTAAAAGAGAGAATATTCTGTATAGAGGATAATAATTGCAGACTTGTGATTATGTATATGGTTTAGTGTTGAGTTGTGGTTTGAATTGTAAATATTATTTTTCTAGCAATTTTGAGAAGTCAACAAAGTCTTTTTTTGAAAATAAGGTTGATACTTTCTATAAATTCACATTAATACTCATAATTTTGTTAACTTTTGGATCATGGATGATTGAATCAATTAGGTATATTGATAAAGGTTGGGAAATATTATATTTAGCTGATCACTTTTTGCTTTATTTGAATATGTTTCCTTATTATTTGATAGGATTATTAGATATATTATAAGTTCTTAGTTCTAGTTAGAAATTGTTTAAATTTAATAAACAGAAAGGAAATTAGAGTATTAAAAGTCAATAGGAATTTAATATATTTGTGAATTAGAAAATGGACTTAAATACAGTTTACAGTAAATTAAATGCAACTCCTATAGCTGATTTATCTTTGGTGGATTCTGTCATTTTTGACAAGACTTGTACTATGACCATACCATAATTTAAGATAAAATTAATTTTAATAAATGAAACATTCTATGAAATACATAATAAAACATTTAAAAATACTATTGAATGGAAAAAGTATTAAAAAGAAATGTTAGATAATTAGGAAATGCTATTCATTTAAGATTAATCCTTATCACCTAATTAAATTTCATCCATAAAAGTGTCACCTCATCATAGACCAATGAGTCCTGCTAAAAGAGCCACAGTTACACCTTGGAGATTGGAGGACAACTTGGTGAACATTGAACCAAATTTTGAGTAAGATATACGTGAGACAAGTTAATAGGAAGAAGCCAACTTTAATGCTGAAGAGATTGCAGATGATCATTCCAAATTGAAAGAGATACATAGAACTAAACCTCCCAAATTGTTTTAAATAGATTCATGGGAATCTGGAACTGATTTAGGAGGAATGATTAATTAATTGAATGAATAAAGAATGATAAAATCTTAATCTCCTATTAAAGAGACAGCCAAACGTAAGTTTAGTGAGAGAAGACCAATATTAGATAAGGTTGAACCCAAAAAGAAATTATCAGCTGATCGATTTTATAAGACAGATGAATTCAATATTTAATATGATAGACAAGATGATTTTATAAGCAATGAGAAAGAAATCTTTAGTAAATCATTGACTCCAGAATATAGAGGTATAATTGAAGAAGCATTATTTGTCCTCATCATTTGCCATAACACTTAAACTAAATTCTTGAAGAAATAAGATTCATTATAATAAGAATTTAGCAATTAAATAGATGAATTATAAATTAATTTAGCCTAGAACTATGATTACAAATTTATTGGATCTACATTTGGGAAAAACAAGTACATAATTGAAATTAAAGAGAATTTAGTAGAAATACCAGTAACTGTTACATAATTAGATCATAATAAATTATCCGTAATCACTTAAATTACAGATTATAATAAATTATTAGCCTTTTAATTTAATGATAAATTTGAGTATATTCAATATATCAGAGAAGATGGTTTAGAATTGATAGAAGGTATTAATATGGATAAGGAGGACAAAGATGTTTGGAATGGAATAATTAATAAAATTATATAGAGAGGTTGTAGGCCAATTATCTATTATAAATATAATATGGATTAATATAATTATAATTTATTTTAGAAGAATCCACAAGAAGAAATTAAAAATAAATCTAATCAATTAGAAGTGATTTTAATTGTTGGAGTGTAAGAAAAATTAAAGAAATAATTAAAAGATATTTTAAACTATTATCATAATGCAGATATATCTATATGGATTGCAAGTGGTGATACTAAAAACAAGGTATTACCAATAGCCTATAAATCTAATATTTTAAAGGAAAATATTCAAATTCTAAAAATAGAATCAAATGATATGATATCTTAATAAATCAAGTCACACATTTTATGGTGTTATAATAATCTGATTAAATAATTAAGAGAAGAATAAAATGATAAAAAAAATAATGAAAAACTCAGTAGTCCTAATAATAAAAGAAAATCAATAAATGTTGCTAGAAGAGCAAGTACAAGAGGTGTTTTAACTGGAATGAATAATAACTTATCAAAAACTAAGCCATTCTGTATTATGATTGAAGGGAAGGCTTTGGAGATAATTGAAAATGATGAAAATTTATATCATCATTTGGCATTTTTAGTCTCATTTTGTACTCACCTTATTGGATATTCTATGAATAAATATTAGAAAGGTGTTTTAATTAAGATATTATAGAAAAAATAATTATAAAGAAGAAGAATATTAGTAGTTGGTGATGAAGCCAATGATTCAATTATCATGGAAAATTCAGACTTTTCAATATAAATTTAGAATGAGAGAATTAGTTAAAAAATCAGAATAGATAAAATGGAATAAATTGAGAGAATAAAAAAGGAACCTAATACAAATAATGCATAGAATTAAAATAAATTATCAAAATAATATAAACATTTTAGATAAAGCTATTCTAATAAACAAATAGAAAAATATATATATCCTAAAGTAAGACATATGAGTACAGCAGATCTCATTATTAAAGATATGAATAATCTCATTACTTTATTATTTTATGATAGTAGAAAGCATGCAGAATTTCTAGAAAATTTAATGATATATGCATTTTATAGATGCTATTTGATAATGTTTTGCATATTTTTTCAGCATATTCTGGATGTGGATAATGAAAATCCTCCTCTGTCATATTTCTAATCTATCATGTTTATATTGCCTTGTTTATTGTTATATAAATAATCGATTCTTAATAATAGAAACATTATTGATTTTAAATAATAACTAGTTTACTTTTATAATCAGAATTGGATTTAATTTAGAAAGCACAGATATTGGTTGTTCATTTACAAAGTCTTATTGTTTTCAATTTTTGAATCCTTTATTATAATAATAATTTAAAAGTACATTGAATTCTATACAAATGATGGTAAAGATTTTGATAATGCTATTTTATCTTTATAAATGTATACAATAATCATTATAGTTGAATAGAGTAAATGGATTTATGATAGTATTGTTTATTGGTGGATATTATTAATAATACTCTATTTATTGAGTTTATTAAGTTATATTCAAATATTCAATGAAACATACTATCAAATTATGGAACACATAATCAATATTCAAAGTGTATTTTATATCATACTCATAATTCTAATAGTTTATACAATTTAGCAATTACTTTTTTAATTTATTCCTTATACAATAGATAAATTAATGTTTTCAGTTAAAGACAAGATTTAAATTAGCAGTCTATTGAAGCCAATAGAGATTTATTATTCAAAAAAAAGGAACAATAGCACACTTCTATTGAATATATAAAAATATGCATTAAAATTGTTTAAAAATGAAGATGATATGGATTCTTCTATAAGATCAATGTTGTCTGGTATGGCTTTGAGTGAAAAGAGTATAAAAATCAATTAACTTACTCAATAATTTAAGAATATTTAATTAGAAACAAAATATTAATTGAATGAGTTAACATCAATTTTAGAATATTATAGGTTTTATTATCCTTTAAGTTGGATGTTAGTTGAAGGTGCAATATTGCTTCAAATTTGGTTTGTAAACAAGGACCATAATTATACTTGGTTACTTTATTTTTCATATGGTTACAATGGAACTTAAATATTGATGGCTCTATTTATATATACATCAGTGTTTAAGAAATATCATTTTAGATTATCTAAAATTTTGATTTTATCTCGTCTTTTATACAAGATTGTGTATGATATTTATTTCTTTTAATAAAATGACAATTCATTAAGTGATATGCTCATTATGCAGTTGTTTATGTTATAACCATTAATAGATGATAGACCATTGACTATAATATTTTATTGTATCATAGTCAATATAAGTTTCATCATCAGATTCAGTGCTAACAATACATCAATTAATTAGAATATAAATACATACATCATGCTCAACTATTATCTCATAGCATTTATGTAAACAGCATTAAGTAGTGGGATGCATTTGAGAGTGCAAAGAAATTTAAGACAGGAATTCATTTAAAATTTGTAGTTGAATTAGAAAATCAATTCAATAAGTGATACTCTCTCAATATTGATGCCAAAGTTTATCAGGAATATGATAAATTAGAAGGGAGAATTTGATATATAGGAGAATCAAGGTGAAGTGGCAATTCTATTTTGTGATATTTGTCAATTTGATACTATAATAAAGGTTTAATAATAGAATGTAGTTCACTTACTAGATATTCTATTCAGATAATATGATTCTTTATGTAATTAATACAATCTGTAGAAGATTGAAACTGTTGGTAAGACTTACATGGCAGCTTCTGGGTTAAAGAATTTAATCTCTTAAAATAATATTAACCCAGTTTTAAGAGCTCTCTAAGTAGCATTTGAAATGTAGAAGTTTGCTTTGTCATAGAGTTTTGGTTAGACGGAAAATATTGTAGTGAAGATTGGAGTGCATTATGGAAATGTGATTGCTGGTGTTATTGGGTATCATAAACCCTAGTTTTCTTTGATTGGTGATACTGTAAATACTACTAGTAGAGTTTGTTCAACTGCATAAGATAATCAAATAAAGATATCTGAAGAGGCATTCAAATAAGTTTCATCTTGTACTGATTTTACATTTACTTTGGATATAGTGGAGGCTAAAGGAAAAGGTTAATTAACTACATATTTGGTATAGGAAGTAATGAAAGAGAAGATATCAAGAAAGAAATTGAGAAAATTCAAAGATGATATGTAGATATTTCTAAATAGAGATGATTATGCAGGTAAATAAAGAAAATCTATATTTGAATTCAAGAATTCACGTAAACCTACAATTGTTCAATCTAATATTAAGATAACTACATCATAAATGATGCATAAATCAAGTATTAATTTAGATAATCCAAATGTTGTCTTAAATAATAGCAATAACAATAATAATGTGTCATAACATCATTCTAGAGGTGAGAGTGATTAATAACAGCCTCCTATGAAGGAACAATAACCTCTAACAATTACAGGTTAGAATTTAATAGAAGCACTTGAAATCAAATTAGCTAGAGAGAATCTTTTATTTGAAGATCCTTTAGAGTTTCCTTTGATTGAAGTAGATAAAGATAAATTAAAACAAATCCATTAAACTGAAGATGAATTTAAAGAGATGGATGTGTTGATCTTAGACAAAAGGAGATTGTATCTAGATTTTCATTCAGATGTTGATGATGAGGTTATATAGGAATTTTATTAGTAATTGAGAAAGTAAAATAAAATACTAGTTATTCTATTAGAACTTGGGATGGGTATATTAATCTTGATTCAAAATACCTCTACTATTTTAATAGACAATATTTTTAGAGAAATAATAGTTTGGTATATAAATATTGTGTAAGGATATCTGATTGTCTTTGTTAAATTGATATTCATATGTTTATTGTTCAATGAACAATATTGTAATCATTTTTTCAAATAGAAATACTTTATAGGATTCTACATATTTATTTTAATCTGGTGGATTATGCACATTTTTAGTGTAAAAGAAGGTATAATAGGAGAAGTGTGTATAGCCATAGGTATCTTTCTATCTTTTTTGACTCAATTAAATCCAATAATCAAAATGAAATATAAGGTTGTTGAAAGCATTGTCATGATTTGTATGAATATTATTGCAGTTGTTGTTAATGATTGGGATAAATCCTTAATTTATTATGCTAGTCTACTCTAAGTTATATTTGTATCTAATTAAATTTATAAATTCTTAAAGAATGTTGAAGCATATAATTTAAAATGCAAATTGAAATCAAAACATGAATAATTAGATCAATTAGTAAAACATTAATTACCAACTCATATGCTTGATTAATTTTTATAATTGCAATAATCTAGAGCAGTCTTGAAGGATTAACATGAAGATGTTACACTTTTATTTGCTGACATAGCTGGATTTACTGAATATTCAAGTAAAGTAGCACCTGAATAAGTTGTATTTATGTTGAGAAATCTATTCACTGAATTTGATAAATGTTGTCAAGAGAAAAATGTATACAAATTATATACTATTGGAGATTGTTATGTTGTTATGGGAATGGTTGATGCTAAAGATAGAAATCCAGCATTGGAAGCTAAAAATACAGTAGAAATGGGATTTGAAATGATAAATATTATCAGTAAGGTTAGAGATAAAATAAATAATTCAGATTTAGATATGAGGATAGGTATACATACTGGTAAAATTATTGGAGGAGTACTTGGAACTGATATTGTAAGATATGATATTTATGGACCAGATGTGTTAATAGCTAATAAAATGGAATCAAAGGGTGATAGAGGAAAAGTATAAGTATCAGAATCTACAAAAAAAACATTAGAATTATGCTATCCAGAAGAATTTCAGTATTTTTCTCATTGTACTGTGGAAATTCCATCAATAGAAAGAAGAACTGAAGGTCATTTTATATAAATTAAGACTTTCCAAGAACCATCAATGGATGTATAGAATTTTAATTGAAAATATACTAATAATTATTTATATTAATCTATTTCATTTTTTATTATGTTTCAATGCTTCTTAATAAATTCCATAGAAAATGGAATCCTTTAATAACAATAAATCTTTAGTCTTACCATACTCTTTGATTTCCCCTTAATCAACAACAATTATTCTATAATTTTTATAATAAATAATTACTTATCACAATGCAAAATAGTATTTATTCTGTGAGCAATTGTGATAACAGTGCAATCACGAAATGCATTCAAGATAGTTTCTTAAATCTTATGTTCAGTCTCAACATCTATATTAGCAGTTGCTTCATCTATTAAAACAACCTTACTTTTTTTCAAAACTGCTCTTGCTATGCATATTAATTACTTTTCTCCAGAACTCAAATTATCACCTCCTTCACTAATCTAAGTATTTAATCCATTCCTCTACTATGTCAATTCCTTCAAACAACATTATTCCAAAACTTTAATTATTTCTTCATTTGTTCTTTAATTTAAAGGATCAATGTTCTCTCTTAAAGTTCCATCAAAGATTGTTGAATCTTACATAATCATTGTAATATGTTCTCTAAGTTATTTTAATGAAATAGTTGATATAGCTACATCATCAATAATGATTTTTCCATCTAGAGCCTCTAGAATTCTCAGAAGAGTTAGTGTCAATGTAGATTTACCTGCTCCAGTTCTACCTACAACTCCAATCTTGTCTTAAGGATCAATCGTAATATTTAGATTCTTCAATGCAGGCTTCAATCCTTCTCTATATCTGACTGAATAATTAATATAATCTATTCTGCCTTCTTTTGGCCAATGATCTAAATAAGTCTCTTAATGAGATACTTCTACTAAATGATTATTAACTAATTCTTTATATCCTGATTCAGGTTCTATTTTTGTGAATGCCAAACATCTTTCAAATGAAACCAATCCCAATTACAATAAACTAAATGATTGAACACATTCTGAAACATTACTATCTATTTAAGTTGCATATGTTAATAATAATCCTGCCAATGATGGATTAGAAAAAGAATAAAATACACAATAAACTATTGCCATTGCATTAACAATTAAACTCATCAATCCTAAAACTAACATAAACCATGTCTAAGATCCTATTAATTCTAAAAACACTCTTCGATTTACATCCATATTATCACAATGCTTTTATATAAATATACTTTCTTTTTTGAATACTCTCACATAACTTTATCCATTTATACATTCACCAAAGAAACTCACTATAGGACTTTTAGAAATAGATTCTAATCTTTGTAATTCTCTACTTGCTGTAACATATAACTATTAAATCCACCAACATAAACAAAAGTAGAAAAATAAAGGGATCAACATATAAGCAGTACTTGAATATACATAAATAGTTAAGTTTGCTACCAATAAACTTATAGAAACAAAAAACCAACTCAATCCCCAATATACTTCACTATCTAATGAATTTTAATCCTTAGTTAATCTATTCAATATTCTACCCAAAGGCACTCTTTCAAAAAATGAACATTAAGGTGCATATAATAAACAACTATTATTTAATATTTAATATTTACTTTATCATTTTTGTATGAATTTTATCAGATGTTCTAATCCCTGCAGATACTAATAAAAAAGGTCTTAGAAATGCAAATATTCCTTGTCCCAAAGAAAAATAGAAATAGACCTCTAAATATTTATAATTATCTATATCCTCATCTTCATCAGCATGGGATGTCCAAAGAGCTATCAAAATGGAAGTACCAAAATAGCATACTATCCAACAAATTTATATAATAAACAACAAACATATATTAAAATACCCAGTTAATTTAAAATATTACTTATAAGTTTCTAATGCCAAATTCCCCCTTTCTCTATCTTCATCCAATATCAATTCATTATTATAATCGTTCTTGTTCTCTTCCTTCTAAGATGCCTATTTAGCTAATTAAGGAAGTTCTTCCACTTTCTACTCAATTGTCTCCTCATCATTATTTTGATATTTGTATAACTTTTAAAATATCGAATTAAAACTGGATGATTATTATATTTCTTGGAATGTACCCTATTCAATTATTGTTCCATTTTCAACTAGATACACATAATCTACATACTATAAACTATTTAAAGCATGAGTAATAAGAATCCTTGTTTTATCTTTCAAATATCCATTTAAACATTCATTCATAATAAAGTTACCTACATGAGCATCAACTGCACTGATTGGATCATCCAATAATATTATCTCAGCATCACTATATATAGCCCTAGCCAAACTTATCCTAGCTTTTTAACCACCAGATAAGTTGATTCCTTTTTCTCCAATCATTGTTTCATCTCCTTTTATTAATATCTTCAAATCCTACTATAAACAAGAATATTTTAGGGCATTCTAATATTTCTATTCTTAATACTCTTATCCAAATAATATGTTTTCTTTTACAGTTAAATTTTATATCCAATATTTCTGTCCCACATATGCCAATGATCCTGCAATAGTAACTTTAGGAGGATTCTCAGGATTATATAACATTTCCCCTATTATTGCCTATAAGATTGATGTTTTACCTGATCCCACATCTCCTATTATACCCACCATCTTCTTTTATTTTATATCAATATTAATATTAAATAAGACTTACTTATATTCATTTTCCTTCTGATTTTACTCTTCTACTTAAAAAATTTTATAGTTCTTTTGTTTCTTCTTATCCTTTTTGATTTCTTGTTCCTTCTTCTCTTTTTCATCAATTTCCTCCTTCTTAAGTGCTGACCAATAGAAATTACCATTTCTTATTATTAATGATTTTTCATGTCCATAATAGTCAAATTATATGCAATCAGATTATAATTCATCAGTAAATAAAAATTTCTATATTCTTTATAAACTAATGTTTGTAGCCATCACTTCATTGATTGCTATTGGTAATTACAACAAAGGTTATTATAACATTTAAAATAAACTTATTATTGCAAATGTACTCCCAGCACTTAATTGATGACCTAATAATATATGCATAAGGAATGTTCCACATAATATTAATAACGGACTTAACCAAACTGAAAATACATAAAAGGCTGTTCCAAAATACCGTTTTCTTGTTATATCAATCTCAGCCTACCTCAATTTAAATAATTTTTCTCTAAAGAATTCTTCAAATGCATTTATTTTAATAAATTTAATCTATGAAAATATTTAATTTGCACAATTTGTTCTTTTATCTTTTTCTGTCATCATTGTTTATTAATATTTCATTAAGAATTTTCCTATCAATGTATTCCAAATAGCTGCCAATAACATTATTCCAAATCCTCCAAGAAATGATATTCCAATATAAACAAACATCAAATATATAGTGACTATCAACTAAATTGGTACCAACAATCCAACACCTAAATAATATGTTACAAATTGTAGTTTTCCTGCATCTACTTACATTAAATTTATAACTTCACCAGGTGTGTATCTAGAATTACTTAAGAAAGAAGTTCGTAAACTTTTACTTAATAATTCAACCGAAAGTACAGATTAAGCATCAAAACCAAAGGATTTCTTAAAATATTAGATTTAAATACAATCTCTAGTCTAGCTTAAGCATTTGATATCATATTAATAGCTCTTGATATCATTATAATTGTAATGATTGTTGAAGCATAAAAATAATCTTCTTCTTACCTTGTAATGTAATCAATAATATTCTTGATCATTATTGGAATAACAACAGAAGTACAGACTGAAATTATTAACGAAATTAATGTAATTATGATTTGCTTTTAAAAAGTATGATATAAAGCCATAAATAAAGTATTATCACCTCTTTTAGTAAGGATCAATTAATTTTTGAATTTCTCGTAGAGATATTAGGATTTCTCTGTCTTTGAAAGAGGTTGTATAGATTCAATCTCTAAAGGCTGTTTTTAAGCTAATTTTCTAAAATTAACCACAAAATCTTACAATGTAGGATAGATCCAGGAAACAAATAATTTGCCAAAGAATCCTGCTTTTTCTCTTTCTGTTTTCTTCTCTTCTGGTATTATGGTTTAGATAAAACTCCCCAAATCTTCAAAGCTATCATTTATTAATCCTTTTCTTAGATTATTACTACTCATTTTGGTAAAAGAATTAATTATTAACATTATTTCAACTTTCAAAAACTCTTCATTGATAAAATTTTAAATTTGCATAATCTATTTCATTTGATTAATGTGGCTGTTATAAAAAATTAATATTTAAATAATGAGAACAAATTAAGGTTCTAGTAATGATTTACTTAATCGATAAAATCAAGTAAGATAAGCTATTGATCCACTTGTATCCAATTCTCCTAATGCTTGGAATGAGATGACTGGTTATGTCTCAAGAGATAAATATAATAAATTAAAGGATCTCAATTCAAAATTAAAAGTATAAACTATTTATCAAAAGTATAGGCAGCTTTGAGAGATTACATGTAGGAAGGTAAAGATTAGGAGAAAATATTACAGTTAAAAGAGGAATTGATATAAAAATATGAGAGAGAACGATCAGATTGGTAAACAAAAGGTAATGAAGATTTGAAAACATAATTAAACGATATAAAAATTAAGTTATAGAAGAAAAAATCTAAAATAAAGTTAATAAAGGATGAATATAAAGCTAATGAAATAAAATTGGAAGAATAAAAGAATTAATTCTAAGTTGAATTGGATAGAGTACAAAGACTTTATGATACATTAACAAATGAGAAGTAAGAATTCTATTTAAATAAATTAAGCAAGGATCATGAAAAACGATATTAAATATTAAAAGATGAAAATAATGTTTTAAAATAGGCTATTGTTGCAAAAGAAGAATAATGTCGATATCTTGAAATGGGAATAAAGGATGATAAATAAACTATATAATTATTAGAATAAAAAATAAAAGAGTAATTTGAAGAAAATAAAAAGTTATCATTAACTATTAATAATTTAACTACTAAAACTGAAGACTTAGAAAAATTAATTAAAATTAATGAAACACACCATTAATAGGATCTAAATAAATATTAATAAGATAAATTATTATAATAGCAAGAATTTAATACATAAATTAATAAGAAAAAAGAGAAGATAAAAAATATGGCTAATTAAATTTAATAATTGGAAAATTTGATTAGTTAATAATAGAAATAAGAATTTACATTAAATAATTCCATTTTAGAAAAATAATAAGAAAATATTAAATTATAAGCTCATTTAGATGATCAAAGAAATAAAACTGATTTAGCATTAAAAGAAGCTAATTATTAAGTATAGGAAGTAAAAGAATTGAAGTCCAAATTAGAATCATAAAAATCTTTAGTTTAATCATATGAAGATAAATTGGCTTAGTATGATAAATAGTATCAGTTAGATAAAGAAGATAAAGCATAGATTTTACAAGATATGGATTAATTGAATTAAGATAATAGAAGATTATAATAATTATTGTATGAATCAGATAATGATATATCTTATTTAAATTAATAGCATTACGAAGTATAATAATAGATGAATATTTAAATAGAAACAATTACAAATAGAAAAGAAAGTAGAATCATTGCAAATTCAATTAAATTATTCATAGGATGAATTGGCAGAATCAAAAAGAATTATATAGGAAATGAAAAAATAATCTATTGTAGATGAAGAATAATTAGAAATCTATAAAAATAAATATCTAAAAACAAAATAAAATCATAAGACTTTATTAAATGAATAAAGATATGTAAGTATTTCCTTATAATAATAGTTAGAGGAAAAGATGAAATTGATTGAAAATGAAAGACTTTAAGAGGAAAGAGAAGCTTTAAAGACAAAAGACTTTATTGTACATTAAAAATAAGTGTAATAGAGTAAGATTAGAGTACTAGATGATATATAAAGTATGATATAATAACATAAAAGAACTAATAGTTGAATATAAATTTATAATTGATATAAAAATTAATACTAAAATAACAGATATTATAATTGTAAATATAGATTTAATCACTTATTATTAAATTATCCTTCATCTCTCAGATTTGGATATATAAGGTTTTTCTGGTTACAATAAGGGAGCATCAACATCAGGAATTGGAATTTAATCTTTTTAGTTATTAAATATTTTATTATTATCTCTTAAGCCTTAGTTTTAATTCCAAGAATATTTATCAAATTACATAATAACAAATTAGACAGTTTCTTTCATAACATTCAAAGGCCTTTTAGAATTATGAGTTCCTTCAAATTATTTCAGTAATTTATTTCCTCTAAATTTTTCCATAAGAATTTTAGGATGTTTTTCAACTATCAATTAGTCCTACTTGGCTGATAAGAATACAATAGAAACATCTGTAGGCAAAGCTAAAAATTATGAATTTGATCTTACTTTGAATGAGTTAAGAGATATTGAGATCATCAATATTAAATTTGGCCTCTCTTCTTATTTTGGCTTTAATGATACACCAGAAACAATTAAAACAACAATTAGGTATGTTATAATTATTTGATGCTAATTCTTAACAGAGATGAGTTAAATTAGAGAAAGGACTATCACACACTAAAACTTTGAAATTGTTATTGAGATTAGCTGCAAGGATAGCAGTCACTGAACCCATAGATCTACCCCACAATCCAATTTAAGTAATAAAAGGCTGTTAGACTTATAATTATGAGGCTTACTTACTTTTTTGTCTCTTAAATATTCATAGAGGTCTATAACATCTCTTGATTCATAATATCCTAAAGAAATATATTCACCTTAAGATTATCCAGAACCTATGAATAATTATTAAGATAGATACCAGACAAATCGATTCCACATACAGATATATTCTAAGGAATTAAGTATTCAATAATAGTTAAGGCTTCCACTCTACTGCTTGAGTTCCCATGTAAATAAATCATACATGGATGTGGTTTGTCTTACATTCTTATTGGTTCAAATAAACTTAAAATAATATGGTTAAAATACCTGCATTACAAAATCAATCTTCTAGAGTTTTAAATTTCAAAGTCAAATCGTTTAGTAACAGTATCTGAAACCATGAATATCTCATTTCCCATATCTTTGAGTCTATAATTATGTCTTGGTGGTCTTACTATTGGTTTCCACAGTTTTTCTGTACATCTATAGGATGGTTATTTCATTTTAAAATAATATGGTGTCAATAATAAATAGTATTGGTTTAGTATTAAAAATAATCATATAACAATGTCTTTAATGAATTATTTGATTATTTAACCAAATTCTCCACAATTTCATATAGATTCTTTTATCCAACATTTTCATGAAATCTTTTCTTGAATTCATTAATATTAAAATTCTCTAAACAAGCCAAAAGATTATGTTTTGGACTGAAATTAATTAATTTAACAAAAGTTAATAATTCTGTAATGTTTTCTTACAATATTGCAATACCTAAATATAATAATTATGATTACCTGAAAATATTAGAATTTTATAATATGTAAACATATCACTATCTTTACCATTTAATAATTCCTCATATTCATATATTAATTTAAATGGAGCTGATTCAAATCCAATATTACCTGGAGTCAAAGTCAATACAAATCCAAAGTCTATGTGAATTATATGGCCTTTATTATCAATTAAGATATTCCCATTATGTCTATCTTTTAATTAGAATAAATAGCATATTAATGAATATGCTGCTAAACTTTCAGCAAAGTTCTTTTGAGCTGCTTGAAAGTCTTAAAAATTCATTTAATAAAATTTTCTCAATGAGATACCTTCATATTCTCTTTTGATCTTATCCAAAGAAACAGTATTTGGTATAAATTCTAAAATACCACTATTTGCAGAGGTTAGAATTATATCATAAGGTCGAAGGTAAAGATTTAATTACTTTTATGTAAATATTTAATTGATTTTTCTCATCATTTACATTATCAATAGTTCACTTCTAAGATCATCACCTCCTTTTATTATAATTTATCTAACATCATGAGATTTCAAATTTCCATATTATGAAATTTATTTTATTTTTTATTTTGTAATATCCCAATCTTCTCCCCAAATTGAATTATTTGATGATCTAGATACATATATATCTTTTTCTTTAAACTTACTTTACTTTTACAAATATTATATTCTTTAAAAATCTATTTTCTTTAAGGCCAATCTAAAATATTTATCAAATTTTATACTTCTTTAATTCCTCTATATTATATTATTAATATATTTTTATTTATGAAATAGTTTTCATTTCTTTTTCTATATCATATAAAGGAGTTAATTCTGGTAAGTTACTTTAAAATAATTCATTAATACTCTATATCAATTATAATTCAGAAGGACTAATTGTTAATTTTATTTAAATTTACTTTACTGTTTCTATTATAATCTTATAAGGAACTCTTTTTGCTGTATTGAAACAAGTAAACTCATCTTCTAGTAAATTTACTATTAAAAATGAATCTGTATTGCCATAATTAAATGGTATTGTTATTCCTCTAAATTCAGGTTATTCTTAAAATCTTAAACTTGTAATCATTTAATTTATTGATGCTAAAAATATCTTCATATGATTTTTTTGCTTTTCTATATCAATTTTTTTCAATCTCAAACTTTGTTCTATCAAATTAAAGATTATTAGATCCTATTTTTCTTTATAACTATATCGGCAACCTTTAATGAATTTGCCTAAAATTTTCAATTTAATTTTACCTTCTTTTGATTCCACTATTTAATTTATTTAAGCGAACTCTAAACATAATTACTAAATTCAAAATATTTCTATATAATTACATTCAAAAATGTAGTAAAGCCATTCTTGACTTTTTCATTCTTAGAATTCTCATTCAAAGCTTTTAACATCCACTCTAATCTAAAGAAATGTGAATTATCTATAAATGCATAATTATAAAGTAATTCCTTTATCTACTTATGATCTGTAACATAGAAGAGAAAACTAAACCTAATGTAAGAGTAACTACCATAACTAAAATAAGTATTGATCAAATTCAGGATCTTGTATATTATTATACAAATCAATTATATTTTATCTTATGCATTCTTCTTATTTTACTTATATGGAATTTAATAATTGATTCATTCTTCTATTTAACAATGTTGTTGACATTTTCTATTAAGTAGTACTTTTTTTGAGAATTAATTAAAATTAATAAATACACAATGTACATATATTATCAACTTATAAATTTATTTTTAAAGACTCAATCTAAATTTATTATAAATCATTATCATAAGTAAATATGAAGCATTTATTAAGATTGTTATTCGTATTAATAAACCAATATTAATATTTTAGATTCTCTAAATTTATTTTAATCTGTTAATTTTTATTTATAAAAAGTAGTACTCCATTTGATTTAACATAACTTATTTTCCTCATCTTTAATCTAATAAAATCTGTGATATATATAGAAATTAATAAAAAAATAAAGTCATATAAATTCTATTATAATATAAATGGAGTTCTATAATTTTACTATTTATCTATAAATATTTTTATTACATTTAGTTTTTTGAATATAATTAGATTATTTAATAAATGAGTGTAAAATAATTTAACTTTTATATTATAATCAATAATAATCAATTTCTTCATTATAGTTATTTTAATGAAAAAGGTACCTAGTATTGTAGTTTATTTTCTATTTCAAATATTTAATCTGATCCCATTCTAATCTTGTTTATTTTATTTAAAGTATTTGGTTATTTTATGCCTACTTATAAATTTTTTAATTAAATTCTTTCATTATTATCCAATTCTTCCATTATGTCTGCCCCAGCTGAACTCAGATCTTCAAAAGTTATTCTTCTACTAGTATTTTCAACCTGATTAAATAATTTACGAGTAGTCAAACATTAAGTTCTATCAATGTTTTTTAAATGTACTAAATTAGTTTTGATTGACATATGGTTTTATTAGATTTGTAATTTTGGTGTTCCAGTTAAATCTTCTCCTCTCCTAAATAATTTGAATAAATAATCATAATCAGGTTATTGATCAAATTTAAGTCTTCTAACATATTCAAGATATTTAGATAGTTCTGGAGGGAGATTAATATATGATTCTGGTCTAAATGCTTCCTTCATTCTTTGTATTTTATAATACTTGACAGTCTTATCATCAGCAACAATATTGTTCCATGGTAGTGTACCCATATATAAGTAAATTAATAAGTAACCTACTGATTCCAAATCATCTCTTCTAGATTATTCATTGCCTTTTAAACTATTAATGGATGCGTATCTTGCAGTTCCTATCATACCTTTGTTCTCTCTGAATTCTATATGTTTACCATCTTAAATATATTATTTGGATAATCCAAAATCAATCAAATGTAGTTTATCTTAAAAGACTACAAAGTTCTCAGGTTTAATGTCTCTATGAATAATATTTGAATGATGTAAGTCTTTAAGTAATTGAATCATCTACTACCCTGTATTTAAAATGGTAGTAGTATCAAAATTACCACATTTGATTCTTACCTATTCTAAGTTTTCTCCTAGTAAATTCATAATAAAATAAGTGTTCCTGTGATCCTAGCCAGATGTGATTAATTGGGTAAATCCTTCAGTTAGCAGATGAAACATTACCCTTTTTTCCTTTTAACAATTACAAAATCTTTATTTCTCTTTAAAGAAGTGTTCTCTCTTTTTTCATTGTATTTTTTACTAATTTACATGCAAATATCTAGCCAGTGGAGATTTGCTTGACTTTCCAAATATATCCAAAAGAACTTAAGTTTTTTAAGATTATGTATACCCTTCGCCTAATTTATCAAGAAATTAATAAGATTATGAAGCTGGTTTGTTATCTTAACATTTCATTTCAAGTGTACAATTATTTATATTATTTAAATTCATAATAACTTAGTCTTTAGACTCAAATTAAGTATGTAAATATTAATTGATAATCATGGAATTTTATCAAATTCTAGTTTTATTTTGTATAATTTATAAATAGGCTATTTGATGGCTCTAACTTTAATCAATAAATTTATTATAATCTAATTTGTGGAGAAAATACTAGAAAATATTTTAGACAAATAAAAAGAACAACTCAATTAAATAATTCGCATTTAAGATATGTGTAATATATTTTGAATATATAAATCATGCACTTTAAGCAGCTGGATGCTCAGAGTTTTATCCCTTTGCAATTGTTTGTTAATGCTATGGTTGATATTGTGCTTTTGATTTCCTAATTTGAATATAAATATTTTCATTACTTTCCTGTGGTTGTGAGGAATTATCTGTAATACATGCTATTTGTTGCGTAGAGCATTTTGTTAATTGTTTTGTTTTTTTAAATTTATTTATTAAATATCACAAATTAATATTATCGTTTTTAATGGAAGAAGAAACCTAAGGATTAGTCGAGTCGAAAATTAAATTAAATAATGCAAAAGGATACAGGAAAATAGTATCACCAATATTTAACACAATAATGCTCATTATTGTATTCTGTTTAATTGCCTTTATGCTTACTATGATGATATAATAGTAAAAGCTTACATAACATGATCAAACATAATTTCTATAGAAACAGTAAATTAAAAAACCCATGATTGACAATAATGTTTATGAATATATCACTTTAGAAAATGGACTTTCAGTTTTATTAATTTAGAATAACGATGCAATTATTTCATAAGTGGCATTAAGTGTAAAAGCAGGATCCTTTTAAGAACCAGCAAATTATGGTGGTTTAGCTCATTTATTAGAGCATATGTTATTTGTTGGATCTCATACATATCCAGATCCTAATTATTTTAATACTTTAATTTACAACAATGGAGGAACAAATAATGCTTACACAGACAATTATGAAACTAATTATTACTTTACAATATAAAATAGTGCTTTACATTAAGGTTTAGATGTGTTTAGTCACTTCTTCATAGATCCAATCTTGGATTAAAAGATGGTAGAAAAGGAAGTAAATGCAGTGAATAATGAATATGAAATCATTACTGATACTGATGAATGGAAAATTGAAGCTTTATTATAGATATTATCAGAGAAATCACATCCATTTAGTCAGTTTTCAATTGGAAATTTAAATACTTTATTAAAAGATGAAAGTAATTTATCATAAATATAAATTTGATAGTATCAGAATAGTTGAAACAATTTTTTAATTAAGCCTATTCATCTAATTTAATGTCATTAGTTATAGAAAGTAGTTTACCAATAACTGAACTTAAAACATATTTAAAGAGTTTTGAAAAGATTAAAAATAATAATTTAGTGGAACCATCATGTGAAGATTTTGGATCTCCAATCTAATATGGAACATAATTAATTTAATATAAATCAAATTCAGATGTAAAGAGAGTTTACATGACTCATTAATTGTCTGATGTTCAATAATAATACAAAACAAAAGCTATAGAATTAATTAATAATTTAATCTAATCTAGCAAAGGTGTTAAAGAATATCTAATATAAAAAAATCTAATTATAGATATGTCAAGTGGTGTTTTATTCAATGATCATAATGGTTGTTTTAATGTATTTGCTTTAGAATTTTAAGTTTACAATCTCAATGACTATGATTAGATTATATAATCTGTCTTTTCATATTATTTCTATCTTATACAGACTTTATTTGATGATTAAGGAGATACTTTAGTTGATAATGATAAATTAAGATCATTATATGATGATTATAAAAAAACAGCATCTCTGAAATTCAATTTTAAAGAAAATATTATTGAAGATATTTAAGAGATAGCTCATAATTTAAATATATATGGATTTCATGATGTTTTATCTAGAAAATATTTGTATGAAGATTATGATCCTGAATTAATATATTTTTATCTTACTGATCTATTAGATATTGATAATTTAAATGTATTTTTAGGAGATTCCTAATTAAATCATCCTGATGTTTAATATGATAAAGTTAATAGAATTAATTATGTCTTTTTAGATATTCCAGATACAATTATATAAAAAATATAAACATATGATGAAATTGAATAACCTAAATTCTAATTACCATCTATTCATAAATATTAACCAAATGATTTGAAAATGAAATCATTTTGCAAACCTTATTCATAAACTAATTAAGAAGATCCTTATGAAGATTTATAAAATGAGAATATGCTTATTTAAAGAAATTCAGAAATGGTCTTTTCAAATGTTTAAGTAATAATTGTTTTTAATCTAATAAGGAATGTTTACAATATGAACACTAATATGAAGAATTATATCCACTTCCTGAATATTTATTTAAATCATCAATTGGAAAATTATGGTGGAAATTAGATAGATCTTATAAAACACCAGCCATCTTTATGGGTATGAAAATAGATAAAATCAATTTTCAATTCACTTTAAAATAATAAGTATTATTAAAGGTATTTCAATCATATACTTCCACTTTAATTTCATAACATTTAGAATCAGCTTTTTAAAATAATTATAATTTTAAATTTTAATCATCACCTAATCATATTATATTTAATATTTATGGTTGGAATGATAAATTCTTTGATTTTATTGAAGATTCATTAACATTCTTCATTAAACAATAAATAGATTTATAAATTTATGATCAAACACTTAAAACTTTGATTAATTAATATAACCAAGAATTATAAAGTCCATTATATTCTCAAATAAGAAATCACTTTTTCTTAAATGTATAAAATCAATTATATATATTTTTAGACCCTTATATATGGTTACTATGAACCAAAATAAATCTTATAAGAATTAAAAAACATAAATATTAAAGATTATGAGTAATTCCATTCCTAATTATTCAAAGGAACAAACTTTTAACTCTATTTAACAGGCAATGTACTTAGAGAAGAAGCACTTTCTCTATTTAAATCTATAGAGAAAAAGCTATTTGGAAAACCAAAACATTTAGATTATAATCCCATCTATTCAAAAATTCTTAAACTTTCTAATAATTATATTATTCCATATGCAGCAGAATCTAATGAAAATAATGGAGCTACATTTAATTATTATATTTTTGGAAATAGAAATAGAAAACAATTTGCCATAATGAATATTTTGAAAGGAACCTTTGATAGTTCTGCATTTAATTATTTACGAACTGATTTACAATTGGGATATTTAGTATCTGCTAAATTTACACCTTTAGAATGTCTTGATGGAGCAGCAATTTTAGTTTAAGGTAGTGCTAAAACACCTTATTAAGTAAATTAATATATTGAAGATTTTCTTTAATTTTTCTATAAAGAAATTGAAAAAATGACAGATTTTGACATTGAAGAATTAAAAAAAGCAGCTGTAATAAATAAATAAATAATAATTTTAGATCTAATAATTGAGATAAAAAGAAAAAACTTTATTTGAAAAAGGATTAGCTTATTGGGATCATATTTAAAATAATGATTTCATATTTGAAGAAAAAGAAATAACCATTGATTAAATTGATCTTCTAAAAAAAGAAGATATACTTAGTTTTCTTAATACTGCCTTTAAGAAGTCATCTAAAATTAGTATACAACTTTATGGAAAACATATGCTAAAAGGAATGTCAATTGAAGAATTCTTGAAAAATCAAAATCCAATCAAAAGTTTTTCAGATCTTGAAGAGAAAATATCAGATAAAGAAAAAATAAAAGTTGGAGCAATGTTATATTAATGTTCCTTTAAATTAGGTTAGATATGAATTAAATCAATTTATAAAATTTTATTCATTTACGATTTTATTATTGTTATTATTAATGTTCCTCTGTCTCTTATTTAACTTATGAATATTTTGGCTACTTTTATTAATTTGGTTGATTCATATTCATAAACTAGAAATACTAATCTTAGTATTAACCCATCATTGGAATTTAATAATTCATAATAGGAACTTATTATTATTATTATTATTATTATTATTATTATTAATTGATCTTTTATTATTGATTTTATTGTCCTTAAGCTTACTATTATTATTAATATACTGGCTAAGGGGCATATCTAATAAAAATTAAAATAATTAATACATTATTGGAATAAATTGTTGTGGCATACCTACAGGTTAGGATGCTGTCAAAGGAAGTTATTATAAGGGCATTTATGCAAGTTAAGGTATAGAAGCAATTTATGACATTTATATTTATCCATTTTACATTGTTGCCATTTATCCAGGCTAAACCATTTATGGAATTTAACCTTAAACTTGATGCATCATTTAAGGTGGAAGTTGGGAGATAATTTATGGCATTTATCCAGGAATTGCAGACATCATCTAAGTAGGAATTTATCCAACCATCTAATTTGGAATCTAACCTACCATCTAATTTGGAATTTAGCCAACCATTTAACCCATTTACCCTGGAATTTAACCAATCATTTAATTTGAAAGTTAACCAACCATTTATCCTGGAATCTATCCTTAAATTTAACTAACCATTTGTCCAGGCATTTATCCTATCATTTATCCAGGAATTTAACCCATCATTTAGCCAGACATTATTGGTATTTAAGCTACCTAAGCCATCTAAACTTATGGATACATAAAATTTGAAGGATAGACTAGTTAATAATATTATTATTGTTATTATTATTATTATTATTGTTATTATTACTATTGTTATTATTATTGCTATTATTATTGTTATTATTATTGTAACTATTACTATTATTATTATTAAGGTTATTATTACTATCCTTACATTTATTATTATATTGGCATCACAGGAGTTGGCATAGCAACTGATTGCATAATTGGTTATACAATAGGTAATTAAACTGGGATTTATTGTTAAGGAGTTTGTTAAATTTATTATGAAATCTATTATGGATTCTATTATTATTGTTAAAATTATTATTACTGAGATTATTATAATTTTTATTCTAACTTTGGAAGAGGTGGTGGAAGTGATTAAATTTTATTTAGTGATTATTAAACTTCTTTTTTTTATTCCTTTTTTTATTTCATCAATTCCATGACAGCTTTTAATTATGATTTAGGAAATAGATGTAAATTTTATGAATCCTTTCCCATTACTGCAAATTACACTTCAGATAAATTATCAGAATCACTTATAGGTTCTTCATCTAATTCTAAAGTATCACCTTTTTATGCTATTACATCTTAATAATGCTCTTTCATTTTACTATAATCAAGATTTTCATCTTAGTTGTAAGATTAAAGAACTTTTTTGACAATGTTGTTTGCATGCAATTTTTAATCTTTTTCAGCTGCTTTTATAAGTTTTTTAGAACCATTATTTTATGTACTTACATTTATTTTCTTTTATACATTCTTTTCTGGCTCAATTTCTTATTTTGTTTTAATTATTTTTGGTTCCAAATTATTTAGTTAATATAAAATAAAACTAATCTCTTATTATCCAAATTAGTCTATTTTTTCAATTTCATTTTATTATAATTTTCCTAATTCCTTTTCTATGTCTGCTTTACTTAATATGGGAACCTCTTACTTCTCCAGCTTTTTTAATATATTAAAATATCTATTCTTTATAGAGCTTTCTGTTCTTTAATTTTTCATCTCTAATGCTATACTCATCCAATTTTTTCCATGTTTTAACACCTATTTACATAATTCATATTCTTCATTCTTTTCCCAAGGACCTTTCTGAATGTTAGGATTTAATTTATTAAGCCATCGGTCTCTTACAATTTTTGTCATTTTAACATTTGTATGATTTAATTTTTAAGCTAATTCTTTTGCAATATCACTCCATTTGTAGGTTTTATTCTATGCTAAGTAAGAAAAACAAATTTCTTTTAAGGCTTCATCCTCTTTTTTTGACCATTGTTGTTGTAGTAATCTGATTTTTTTCTTTGTCCCAAATTACAATTTGCAATCAATAGTAGATTTCTTCACAATTTATGATACTAAGCTCCAAATATCATCAGGAACTTAATGATTACTAATTTATTGATCTAAACAATAAGTCTAAATTAGCAACTTTAGTAATTTGACTGAAGCTTCATCCCACTTATTATTAGGTATCTGAAAATCAACATTATTATTAGTCAGTGCTCTAATTTTATTCTTATTTGCTTCATCTGTCTATATTAATAGTTCTAGAAACTAATCGAGAAGCTCTTACATTAATATATTATTTATATTTAATTATAATATGAACAAAAAAAATAATTTTGCCAGATTATACAAATTTAATTTATATATATTCATATAATTGGTATGAAATTATCATTAATTTTACAATTTATCTATTTGAAATATTTTATCATATAATTGAACATATATTTTAATCATTTTAATATTTTATTCTAATGCTTATTTGGCTTTACGTAGAAACTAAGAATTTATAAAGAAATTATCTTATAGTTGAAAGAGAAATTCAACAATACTAATTTCTATACTTCAATCTTTTCATAATATCTAATCTTAGGGGGATATTTACTTATTAAAACATTTATTGAAATTGAAATTATAGTAATATATTAAAAATTAGTGAACTATTTATTTATAAATAATATTATCATCAATTTTAAAAAATTTGAAGAAATAATGAGTTTAATTTCTTATATCTGTTATTTCTTATTACTTGAAATTGGAATAGGGGATGGACTTGATTTAACGTGTACCTAAGTTTATTTGTAGCCTGGGGAGCCATTCATAGCTTAATCTAAATAATCGATTTTAATTGAATAAGATAATAATCATTATGAATTTAGCGAAAATTATCATTAAACATCAATAACAGTAGATTTACAAATATAATATGAATTTGAAGGAATTTTATTATCATCTATTATAATAGATAAGGTTGATGACATATATTTAAAGGATATTTGTAATTTACATTTTGATGGATTCTATTTTATTTAATGTATTTAAGGGCTTTATTTACCAAATTTGAAACTATTTAATAAATCTAACTACTAAAAAAGCAAATTTATTGTGCCAACTTAAACTAACGAATAATGCAATTAATTATATAGAGATAATAATAATATTATGGTATTGCATTGCTTTTCAGATTCACACTTTATTCTATATTTTTTAAATCCAATTAAGCATTTTTTTTCAAATATTTAATTTCAATATTTTCCTTAACAAAGTTATTGTAACAGAATGATGAAATAATTTTAATTTGATCATTATTTACATATTATATATAAATGCTAATAGTGGAGTATTTAGGTAATAAAAAATCGTTTAGAATTAGAAGTTATAAATTAGGAGAGTATGTAAAAAAATTTTAATTTTTAATTGTAAAAGGAATTAGAAAATTTAGAGATTTGTTATCCATTATTATACCTAATTGATGGTACTTAATATGTTATTCTTCGATTTGTTAGAGATAATTTTTAGCTATTGAAAAATAGTGATGAGGAAATAGGGATGATTAAAAAATTGATATTAGATATGAATTGCAATATAAAATTCATTTTAACTTAAAATTTTAATGATGAATAAAAACTCTATTTGTAAACTCCTAATTATTTAAAATTAATTAATTCTAATTTAACTACACCAAGAATTGAATATTTTAATTAATTTTTATTTCTATTAGAAACAAATTTCTTAGAAGTACATTTAAATTGTTTTGAAAAAGAAAAGTATAACATCAACCCTGAGTTTATTTATTTTCCACCTTAACAAAATTATTTTTATTAATTTGATTCAATTTAAGAAATTTTAACTCTCTATTTATTCTCACTTAAGAATTGGATCTAAAATCCAAAAAAGTAATTCATTTTATCAATTTCAACAGAATTTTATGAATGTTGTAATGAAAATGAAATATAATGTTATCAAATAAATTTAGAAAATAATATATAGACATATTCTACTGCAGTTAATAATTTGATTTAATTAGAAATTGGATGTGATAATATTGGAACTAGTTTATTAAATAAAGATTAATTTAATTTAAGATTACCTTATAAAATAAATGATATTTTTTCAAATCAAATTCGAATTGTTTGCAATATAATAAAAAATGAAATAATTCTAAATAATTGTACAAATCTTAATTTTAAAAACAAAGACATTATAATATTATAATATAGTATTGGTTTAGATTATGAAAATATAGTTTTTATGTAGAATAATACTATTTATTTTTTTAATTGTAGATAAAATCAGTCAATCTCCTAAATTGATCTCGGTAATAAATCAGTACTTTATTATCGAAATAGTTTTCTAGCAATAAACTAACAATAGTAATAACTTGAAATTTTTGGTTTTTCTAATAATTCAACTTTCTAAATTATTAATATTACTCTCAAAGATTAAATTGATTATGCTATTTAAAATTAGGAAAACGCTCTCATTTTTTTTAAAGGAAATCTTTATGAGTAACCTCTACCTATGATAGTATTGATAAATTAAATTCAATATCCCACTAATAGATACTTAGATGAAAAATTATTCTTTAATGAATAGGTTTACTACTTTTTTTATATTTATAATCTTTTACTTATTTAATATAAAGATTTCTTTGTTGCTAAATATTTTGATAATTACTATAAAATTTATATTCAAAATATATAGATTGTGGCTGTCAGTGTTAGAGTAAGATTTGAACTAAAAATTATTGCAATACAAGACTCAACTAATAAATTATTGCAATATTGCTTATAATTTTCAAGTCTAAAACTAGTAAATAGTTACACAATGTATGACTACAAAATAATTTAACCTGTCAAGTACTAAATCTCTCAGAATTACTTAAGTATTTTAACATCTTGGAATAATAATAAATATCTTATGATCTTTTAATTTGAGTATATCCCAGATGTTAAATTGAAGTAAATTATTAAAATAAGCAAAGATCAATATTTTTTTATATAGGCATAAATATTTTACTACGATGAATAAGGGGATTTTTCATCTATTAATCTTCAAACTTTTAAGATATCATGTTAATTAAACTAATAAAATTATTTAGAAATTTAGTAATATAATAAAATCAATTTAGAATTAATATCATAAATAGATGATTCTAAAATTGGACAGAAATACTTATAGATTTTAACTATATATTAATGTTAAGACTTAAAACAAAAATAACCAAAAATACTTGTAAAACATAATTCAAATAGCTCTTAAAATATTTATCTTGCTGACTATTTTTATGGGGCTGTGGATAAATTATATCTTAATAAGCAGTGTAATGCTAAATTGTTAGGACCATTTATAATAAAGGATTAGATTGAATAATGCAAAATTTAAAGCAAAAATTCTGAAATTTGTTTAATTTATGATAAAGTTTAATTAGATCCTAATAAACCATCCTTTAACATTAATGTTCCAGTATTTTATTTTGGATCCAAAAAGGTTAAATTATAATCGAATATTATTATAATTTAGACTAATTAGTCAAATAATATTATAATTTTCCCTTTGAACTATTTCTTAATTGAAAATTTCATCATTATTTTTAATATCATTAATTTTTCCCTACAAATATAAATAATTCAAGCTGATTTATAATAAAGTATTATAACAAATTTAGATATTGGTTTTCGATTTGATAATTCACTTTTACTTTAAATTAATGGCAATGTAGTTCAGGTAGAAAATTCAAATGGTAAAATTTATCTATATTTTTCAAATGGAAATTTTACTTAAATAAATCTGTCATAAAATGAGTAACTCAATTATATTCAAAATTCAAGTGATTTTATCATAATAGAAGGCTTTAATATGGCAAGCATGACTCTGAATTTAAGAATAGTTTCAGATATGTTGTCATAATTCTAAATTTATTGTAATTTCTATCTACAAGTTGATAACATTTTTAAATTAATTCAAAATTACTTTCCAGAGTGTTCGGAATTAGATATTAATCAAAATTTTAATTTTAGATTCCTTAATAGTTACAAAAAAAAATCAATCATTAATTCTCAATTATTAATCAAAATTAGAAATAAATGGGTGATTTTAGATCTATATATAGATTGCAAACATTAAATTTATTCAATTAAAGCTAGCCATTTTTTAAGACATTATAAACTTATAGAATCATCAATTCCTTATTATTTCGATGAAAAAATTCTTATAATATTGGATCAAATAAATGGTAAATTTTATCTTTTTGATTTAAGATAAGAATAATAATTTTATGATCCAATTATTTAAATGAAAAATGATTTTCTTATGGTAATATAAGATTATAATAATACTCATTATATTTTATTTAATTCTTAAAAATAGGAAGCATATTTAATAGAAATTGGATATGAAATCAATATTATAAATAAAGAAGAAACTAATGAATGTGTATTAATTGCTGAAAATAATATATCAAAAGCTGAAATATAAGTATTCTATTAATAAGAAGAATTTAATATTAATATTGATTAAAAAGATATTATAATAATATCTATTATTATAATATGTATATTAATATTATTAATTATATTTATATTAAGAAGATAAAAATTAAAGAAACATAATTAAAAATTATTTTAGTCAATATCATAATTAGATTAATCAAAACTATAATGATTTTATAATAAATAATATTATTATATAAATTAAATTTCTAATGAGATTAAATTGATATATTTGCTTAAAGATTATACAATGCAAAATTCTTAGTAAATTCAAGAAATAAATAAAACAAATTGAATTAAACTATTATTTATTATAAAATCATTATAGTTTTGATTAATCTAATTATGATATTGACTAAAATAATTTTTAATTATGTTTCTTTAATTTTTATCTTCTTAATATAAATATAATTAATAATATTAATATACATATTATAATAATAGATATTATTATAATATCTTTTTAATCAATATTAATATTAAATTCTTCTTATTAATAGAATACTTATATTTCAGCTTTTGATATATTATTTTCAGCAATTAATACACATTCATTAGTTTCTTCTTTATTTATAATATTGATTTCATATCCAATTTCTATTAAATATGCTTCCTATTTTTAAGAATTAAATAAAATATAATGAGTATTATTATAATCTTATATTACCATAGGAAAATCATTTTTCATTTAAATAATTGGATCATAAAATTATTATTCTTATCTTAAATCAAAAATAGAATAATATGGGTTATTTCCAAATGTGGCAAAATTTTTGTTAGCATGTATTATATTCTCTTTCTTTTACATATTTCTAAGAATTTTTAAGACATTGTATTCAAAACTTTCATTAAATTGATTTAATGTTATAGTTACATAAAACAGTAAATTTTCATAATTGAAAATACCATTTATTTGAATTGATATTTCAGTTTTTAAAGCATCAATCAGAATAAATTCCATGTTTTCTATATGTGTTGGATTTTCATAAAATTCTCTCTCATCAAAAGCTAGTTTTAATAGGTTAATTTTTGTTATATTATAGGTTTGTATTTGAGAGGCAATACCTGATGAGATATTATAATGATCAATAACAATATCGTTTCTCGAATATACTACAAGATATTCTTCATCAGAATTCTCTAAATAGACAATATCAAAATCAAAATTACTCTCATATATTTACTTTATAAAGCCTTCTTTTATATACAATAAATAAAATTTAGAGTTTGTTGAAAGATAAATTAAATTACTAATAATCCGTATTTAAGTATTTAAATTAAATATATATGAAATATTAAATTATTTAAATTATATATATTTATCCAAGATAAAATCGTATTTATAAATGATTGCTTAGCAAGCTAGTTCATTAAAGTTAATAATTTATAATAGATCACCATTTCTTAATTAGAATAAATTATGTGTATTGGTAAGTAGCACCAATTTAATTTTTTTTGTTTAATTACTTTCTTACATTATTTTCATATATACATATTAAGATTTCCTAATAAATTAACCTTCAAAATTTTATTTTTAAAGACAAATCATAATGGTACTTTGATTGCATGAATCAATACGCTATCTAATTTGCAAAGGACCAGTTAAATTAAAATTGCATTTTTCATTTAAAGAAAGTTTATTAATTGGTCCTGAAAAATGATTAAATAATTTGATTTTATTTGAATTGTTTGAATCTAAAGTAATTGATAGATTTTATTTAGGAAAAATTTAAAAGTTCTAAATTAAAATCTTGAAATTCAGATGATAAATATTGTATTGCTTTAAATCTAATAGGGAAAATATATTTAAATGAAGATTAACAATCTCAAAAAGTTTATTAAATTATTGAATATGATAAGAAATCACAATTGATTAGCTATTCGTATATACTAGAAAATTATTCTCATCATAATAATAAATAATTTCATTCCCAATATAAAAATTTGGCTAACCTATTTAAATAATTCGTTTTATCTTATATTAGAAGAGTTTTGTAGAATAAATTAGAAGATATAATTTATTTTATTTTTCAGTTACTATGTAGAAATCTGAATTACAATATAAATATGATAACGGATTATAAATTTAATAATCAAAGAGATCAATATTTTATAGAAATATTATCTCATTCTTTTCGAAAGTATAAACTTTTAAAGTTTATTCAATGTTATGTAATACAATAAAATTTAATGCTTGATTCATAGTAAGTATTTTTTAATCAAGAAATTTAATTTAAAAAATATCTGTATTTTGTTGAATAAAAAGATACTCTTTAAATTAATATATCTAGTAGAAATTAAAATCTTTATAATAAAATAATACAATCTCTTTATTGTTAATTCCATTATTGTATAAAATTAGATCATTTCCAAAAATTTCAATAATTAAAGGTTCTTTTTCTTTCAAATTTATATAAACACAATTTAAAAATAACTATAATTATATAATTTCATAATCAATTTTTACATTATGATAATTTATCTAATTTTTAGAGACTATAATGATATTTAATAGATTTAATATTTTGTCTAAAATCAAAATTTTATTTGCAATAATAAATACATCCTTACCTTATATTTATTATTGATGAGATAATTTTTATTAAGTGCAGTTATAGAAGTAAATATATTTCTCATCTTAAAATACATATAGACTAGCATAAAAATCATAAAGTAGAAAAACTGAATTCGAAAATATTCTATGTAATTGGCAAATATCAGAAAAATTATTTTTGTTTTAATCAATACTTAAAATATGTTAGTATTATGTAGGTACCTCAAGATATATTGGTATTCCCATCATTAATTCATTATAATTAATAATAAATTTAAGTTCTAATTTATTTAACAAAATATGATAAACCATCTTTACAAATTTTTATTCTTATAAGAGAATTTATGAATCTTTAAGTAAAATCTTAGTGCATCGAGCAGGTTCTTATTCAAAATAATTCAAATCGTGTAAATAATACTCATAAATATATTCATATTATGGTACAATATATCTGGATAGATGTTTCATTTTAAATATCTTTATTTAATTGATACTTGAATCTATTGCAAACAAATAATTAAATTTTCTATAAAATAATAGTAACCCTTAAATATCATAATAATAATTCAATTTCTAATTTATGAATATTTACAAGGTTTTTTCATGTTAGAATATTTTCAATTATTCATGCTAATATACTTTGGGAGATTATATGGATTTACTAAATGATATTGTGGAGTATTTCTAATAAAATTAGAAAGATATGAGTGATTCTTCCTAACCCAGAAATATACTAACCTCACAGTGACTATCAAATATTAATTAAGTTATTTTTATTCTTTTTTCTTAATTTAATGGGATAAATTATGAAATCTTCTAATTTTCGAATTTAATGTACCCAATGTCAAATAATGCATAAAGTATATACTTTTCAAGACGATTAAAATAACATGTTTGCAAATTCACTAAATTGGTTAGATTAACTTTATTTTAATATGTTCTTAAAATAAATTAATCTAGAATAAGAGTAATATTGTTATCAGATACCTCAAAAACACCCCAATCTAAACAATTTAGATAACCTATTAAATAATTGAAAGGCTTAATTTGAATAGAAATGGGTTTGCAAAATTAAAGTTAAAGATCTTAAGGATAATTATAGAATTAATAATATTAAGTTTCCTAATCTAAATTTATTGATATTAATTAAAAGTTATCGTGTGAATAACAAAATATGGTAAATTATGATTATTCATCATAAAATATTGATTCACATACTTCATTTGGTTAAGTTATAATTTCAATTTTATTTGAGTATTTCAAATTTGTTTGCTCTTAAATAAAAGTAAATCCATTTATACATTATATAAAATAAGTATTCTCATTAATAATTAGAATGCATATTTGTAATTCACCATAATGTTAAAAGGATTCTAATAAAATAGCAGATATTAATTTTCCTTATATTTCATAATGCTGAGAATATTCGAATTTTAGAAAATCGAGTTCTATATGATCAATTTTGGTATAATCAGCTTAATCAGTATTAATTAAGAGAGATTCTTTTAAATTTGAATAATAATATTCATTTTTATCCATATTTAATTCATTACAGGTTAAAGCTTCTGAAAATTTTAGGATAATTGAGAAAAGCAATATCTATTGAAACATAATCACTATATTTTATTTTTTTTTAATTATTATTAAATAGTATCAATTTAATAATTAAAATTAAAAAAATAATATTAAATACAATATTTATAAAGTTATGAATCATATTGAATTATTTGTAAATTTTTAAGGAATCTTAAAAAAATATAATGAAATTTTATAATTCATAATATTTTATATTTTATTCAATTATGTATATTTATTAGAAAAACTGAAATTTTAAACAAATTAATATAAAAATTTGAAATGGATATTTTTTAGACAGAAAAATACTTAAAAATTTGATATTAAATTAAAAATAACATATCTCAAAAATATTGTTTATACAATTAACAAAGTAAATTTAAGTTGTTGTTTACAAATTATATTGTAAATAAATACTTAGATTAAAGAAATTGCTTTTATATAGGTTAAGATATTCAAAACACACATTTTCTGGAAATTCAAAAGTAAAAACACTCAGTCAAACTGAAGTTCAATAGCTGAACATTTGTAATTGCTATTAACTTAATTCCTAGGTAAAGATAAACATTGATGGCTTATCCTTTTTATAGGCCATCATGTCTAAATTGTTAAAAAGTGATGCCAATTTGGGAAAGCTTAGCTTAATATAATTAAACATAGAGTAAAATAGGGGCTGTTAATTGATATTGAAAAAAATAATTCTAGTTAATTAGAAAAAGATTTATTCAAATTATTTTCAATTGATGCAGTTCCAAATATGATTCTGTTATCAGAAGGAGGAAATCTTAATCATAATAATTGTAATAGAACAAATGAATTCTTTATTATTTTTGTTGATAGGAATTGGTATAATAACTAAATGGAAACATCTATTAAACAAGGACTATAGATATTTAATACGACAACCATATGTATTATTATACTTTTATTAGTATTGATAGGTTTTGATATTTGGAGAAGTATGAACAATAAAACTAAAAAAAGCTTAATTTTAGAGATCCCTAAAATAATATTGTGATTTTATATTATTGTTAAACATTTTGGGATTTATATTTTTTGAGGATAATAATTTTATTAATAATCAATTAGAGGTCAAAGAAGAAGTTTCGAATTTGATAAATAATTATTAAACAATATAAATCAATTTGTTACTTATGAATTTGGTTAATTCATGGAGTTTCTTCCTTTGTATTACTTTTAACTTTAGATTATATGATATCGATAGAATCTATTTGTGTATTAATTGAACTTGAATAGGTTCTTGAATGTTTCAATTATTCACTTCCTTTGAACACTTGTTGAAATACCCATTTAAAGCTGCTCACTTATTCAATATGCTTTTATGATTATGCTATAATGGATACATCAAGTGTTATTGCTATTCGTTTAAGTGATTTTATTTTTTGTTCTGTTAAACTGAGTTTTATAGCCATAAGCATGATTGTAGCTGAAGTAGTGTAATCTTTAGATTAAAATACTGGGAATCCAACAGATTTCATTAACTTTTATTCGGCCTTAGAATAGATCTGATCATTTTACCAATCTGAGAGCCTCTTAAACAGTTGCATAAATAGTCTATTTTTCATTTTCTCCATCATCATTTTTAATTGAGAAATTCTTGTCTATGACGATTGCCAAAATCTAGCTTTTTCGTTCTTTTTTAAGCATTTATGAATTCAATACTTTTATTACCAGCCACAAAAACACATTTCTCATTTACTTATTTAAAATTAGGTCTATCGTTCTGCTTGATATTGGTGTATTCAGAATCAGTTGGAATCACTAAACATTCCACATCTTCATTTTCAACAGGACCTGCAGTTAATACTATTTCACAATTTCCCATTTCATATTTTAATAGCAATTAAGGAAACAATGAAGATCTCTCTCCAGTTTAATAACAAAGATTATTTCCCATAATTATTTAATATAAATACATATGTAATAATTTATAATTGAATTTCAAAATCTTAAAATATCTATGTCTTTATACATATCAAATCTAAAATAAAAGTAGAATAATAAATAATATACTATATCATTCATTATATCTATTATCTTAACTTACTTTAATATAATTAAAGAATTAAAATTCATCTAAATTTTCCGCTCTTTTCTTAAAAATGATAATAATAACAGTAAATATTCTATATTGATGATTTATTAAAGAAAATATATGAAACAAATATTTATAAATAACCTTTTCTATTATTCATTATTATTTCTTAATAACAAGATTTAAAATATTTAGATTAATAGCTTTTTATTAATAATAAATAAAATGGATAATATATTTAAATAATTAATTCATTTGATTGCAGAATATTTTCATTAGATAATTTATATTATTTGTTAATTGTAATTTAAAAAAATAGAATTAAGAAACTTAATAATATAGATAATTTTCTAATAATAATATTTGTTAGAGAAATAAATAAGAATTAAAATGAATATTCTTTGAATATGTTATTTCTTTTTTATCAAAATGAACTAGAATAAAAAGTTAAATAGTATTTATATTACATAATCATTTTTATTGAGAGACAGATCTAGTTCTTTTTCCATATTTTTATGACAATGCTCTATTTTTTAGGTTTTTGAACCTGTCATTTATATCCATGGTTTAAAACCTATTTTTAGATTGCTAAAAAATTTGGATTGAATTGATAGGTATATTAGGAGATTTTGTGACTTTCATTTTAAAGTTATCTGGACAACTCTTTTTATAATCAATATAGAAGTTAGTAATAGTTTATGTAGATGCTTTTTAATGTAGTTCAATTGATTAACTTTGATGGTTATGAGAATAGTCTTTAGTGTATGAATAATTTAATCTCCTTATTTTTTGAGCAGGTAACATTTTGGATGCCATTTATCTAGGTTAAGGTTCAGAATAATTATTAGTCATTTGATGGATGGTTTTACGTAGTAACTAGATTGTATACATAGTATTGTCATTAATGGATTTTTATTTGATACGAGGTAATAAAGCTTTAGTTTCTATTTTCTATTCTAATTTGATCATTAAAGTATTAAATTTTTATATCTTTTTTTTAAAAAAATTATATTATGGCAGACCTTCAAACACAAAGAGCATTCCAAAAATAAGAGGGCATTTTCTAAAACTCAAAGAAATTGTTGGCAAAGAAAACATCTAAGGGAGTTAGATATTGGAAAGAAGTAGGTCTTGGTTTCAAAGTACCAAAAGAAGCAATTGAAGGTCATTACATTGATAAGAAATGTCCATTCACAGGAAATGTGAGTGTCAGAGGAGCCATCTTAAAGTAAATGAAAAGTCAATAATGAATAGAGGCATAGTAATATCAACTAAGATGACCAGAACAATTATTATTAGAAGGGATTATTTACACTATGTTGCCAAATATAATAGATATGAAAAGAGACACAGAAATGTTCCAGTTCACATTTCACCAGCATTTGGACCAGTTAAGGAAGGTGATATTGTAGTTTGCGGATAATGCAGGTAAGAATTTAAATAATTAATTAAAGACCATTATCAAAGACAGTCAGATTCAATGTATTGAAGGTAATTCCAAATGAAATCATTGGTAATGTTAGAAAACAATTTGTTTTATTCTGATTCAAATTATATATACATACATATAGTACAATATATATATATATATATATTTCATAAATGATGAAAAAGAATTATAATAAAATAGTCATTATGGATATAAAACAATTTTTAAAGTTAAGTGAAAGGTAACTTTTAAGAGATTTTGATTTTGATTATGATAATTTTAATTTGTATTTATTTAGATTCTCTAAAATTAAAGGAGCAAGTTTTCTTAAGTTTTTATTTAGTACATGATGTAGTGTTGATCTTTTTATTGGATTTATTATCACTCAAACTTAAATTGAATTATGATGGAATAATCTTTAAATTTTTATAGGATTTGCAATTCTCTCTTTTTAAGAACTCTAGACTTTTTAATTTACTGCATAACTTTGTTATAATAGAAATTAGGTGATTTCAAGGATATATTTATGAGAGTCCTAATTTCATTTAGCTATTTTATAATCACAGAAATAAGGCAATAACTTTTTATTCACGAATGAGGCTAAAGGAAATGAATATTCTATAGATTCAGAAAGATGTTTTAGTATTTTAGGATTGTAAATAGTATTGCCAATCTAATAATTGAGTAACTTCATTAATCATATTAATTAACAAAATATTATAGATTGTTATTATTTTAAAATGTTAAAGCATTATAGAAGGGTATGTGAAAATTTCAATTTATATTTGTATAAAATTACTTTTACTAAAATAATTTAGAAGCATAATCATAGGAAATTAAAAAGATGATAAAACTATTTGAATTGAAAAAGTTACAAATTGATTTTGCAGATTTATGATAAATATTCTTTTGAAATATGAAGATTAGAAGAAAGGAAGATATGAAAAATATAGACTTTAATATACATGTTTTCATATTTTATTAGATTATAATGAGATAATAAATTAGATATAAATCATTTATCATTTCTTTTAGCTATTCCATAATTCCTTTCCAAATAGTCTATTGTAGGAGTTGTCAAGGCTGCCTAACAAAAATAGGCTATTATTCTTGCCTGCCAACCAGCATATAAACCAGATAGACCATGTTATTGAAATAATAACTTAAACGCCTATATTAAGGGAATCTTTCTATATGCTTAATTAGATTCCATTTACACCAATGTCTTTAATGTATCAATTGGATGAACTATAAATAAATTTTATATAAACCTGCCATTATATTCAAAACACTTGAGATAAATGAAGCAATCAATACATTTACTATGCCTAATTTCTAAGATGGATCAACTTTCAGTGCATATCTAAGTTTATGATCCCAATATAAATAATTTGTCCATGATACTATCTATCGTGTAGTTTGGATGCGAAATCCTACATAAATGGAATCTAGAGTTATGTATTTCAAATATCCAAATCCTGTAGACATTGTAGTCATTTTTAGTGTTTTTAATCTCTCAAATGGTGTTATTAGACAACTTTCAAATAATCCAATTGATATCCCAGTAAGAATCTTATTTAGAGAAGAATTATGAATATGTTCTTTAAGAAATGATGGGATAAAGATCATCATAGGCCAACGATAGTACTATTTAAACATGTTTCTAAGAAAGCTAGGATAGAAACCATCATATAATCCTAGGTAACCGCGAGCTCCCTTTATTTCTTTAAAACTCTTAAAATACAAAAATAATATATATACTTATATATAGGAGATTCCTAATCTTGACTGTTTATATGTCTTGATTCTATCTAGAACATGTTCTAAAGGCATTATTATTGCCACTCTAAATGCTCCTATAAGTTGTGTTTCAATTACAGCTTTCAAGTAATCTGTCATGTCGTACAGATATATAAAATAAATTTAAACTTTATAAAAACTCAAGTATCAAAGGGCAATTATAAAGTATAATNTTTCATATTTTATTAGATTATAATGAGATAATAAATTAGATATAAATCATTTATCATTTCTTTTAGCTATTCCATAATTCCTTTCCAAATAGTCTATTGTAGGAGTTGTCAAGGCTGCCTAACAAAAATAGGCTATTATTCTTGCCTGCCAACCAGCATATAAACCAGATAGACCATGTTATTGAAATAATAACTTAAACGCCTATATTAAGGGAATCTTTCTATATGCTTAATTAGATTCCATTTACACCAATGTCTTTAATGTATCAATTGGATGAACTATAAATAAATTTTATATAAACCTGCCATTATATTCAAAACACTTGAGATAAATGAAGCAATCAATACATTTACTATGCCTAATTTCTAAGATGGATCAACTTTCAGTGCATATCTAAGTTTATGATCCCAATATAAATAATTTGTCCATGATACTATCTATCGTGTAGTTTGGATGCGAAATCCTACATAAATGGAATCTAGAGTTATGTATTTCAAATATCCAAATCCTGTAGACATTGTAGTCATTTTTAGTGTTTTTAATCTCTCAAATGGTGTTATTAGACAACTTTCAAATAATCCAATTGATATCCCAGTAAGAATCTTATTTAGAGAAGAATTATGAATATGTTCTTTAAGAAATGATGGGATAAAGATCATCATAGGCCAACGATAGTACTATTTAAACATGTTTCTAAGAAAGCTAGGATAGAAACCATCATATAATCCTAGGTAACCGCGAGCTCCCTTTATTTCTTTAAAACTCTTAAAATACAAAAATAATATATATACTTATATATAGGAGATTCCTAATCTTGACTGTTTATATGTCTTGATTCTATCTAGAACATGTTCTAAAGGCATTATTATTGCCACTCTAAATGCTCCTATAAGTTGTGTTTCAATTACAGCTTTCAAGTAATCTGTCATGTCGTACAGATATATAAAATAAATTTAAACTTTATAAAAACTCAAGTATCAAAGGGCAATTATAAAGTATAATGATACTTAATAAATTTGAATCCTCTACTAAAAATTACATATTATAATAATTTTTATTCTAAATTTTTATAATTAATTTTTTTGATTAATGTATCCATTTATAATAATTATGAATGGAGGATATTGTAATCTATAATAATATGATATTTCCTATTAAATAGTGAAGAAACATCTCAAAATAAATATTATAATGAATAAAAAACAAATAATATTTTATTTTTATATTGCTAATTTTAATGAATTCATTAATTCTATAATATTTAGATTGTTCTATAGTTTAATAAATGTAATCATATAAATTTAGTGTTGTTACATCACATTAAATAAATTAATTATTTATAAGTGTTAAGAATGTTAAGAATTTTACTTTTTGGAATAATATTAGATATTATACTAGGTTCTAAGATATTTTATTATCATGATCCTAGTAATGATATTAGTAAGCCAAGAACTCATGCAAAAATCTCAGAATCTAGTATATATAATGGTGATTGTAGACACAATTATTGATTTCTATTTTGAGTTCAATTAAGACTAAAAAGAAGTAACAATGATGATTGAGATCGATAAGATTAGTTACTTTTCATTAGGGTTAGGATAATCTATGAGTGATGCAGATCTTTGGGTATTTGAGATAGATTAAAATGCAATTATTGGAACTGATTCACATTCTACAAAACATTAGGTTCCACCAACAGATGTTTCATAAGGTGGTACAAATGATATAGAAATTTTGGGTTATTATTATAATTAGAATGGTAAAAGTGGAGTGAAATTTAAAAGGAAATCAATTACAGGTATTATTAAATAATCTATAATGTAGGGGACAAATATGATAAGGATTTAATCTAAGAAAAAGGTGTTGATTTTATATGGGCACATGGTAAAAATGATTAGAGTTTGATGGTTTCAAATCATGGTAAGGGTAATAATGGATGGGTGAAAATTGATATGATTGATAAAGGAGGAGACATAGATGTTGAAATAGAAGATGAAAATAAATATTATCTATTACATAAATGGACTAACTTTATTTGTTGGGGTATGGCAAGTGATTTAGCAATAATAATTGGAAGATATTTTAAGACTTGGGGATATAGAACATATATGCATGGAATTCTATTTATTTTAATAATATCAAGTTCCTTAACAACAGCAATCTTTATGTTGAATACTAATTGGGAGATATTGGAATGGAAACATTATAAAGAGGAGTCAGTAAAGAATAAATTCCATATAGTATTATTTATGATCTTAGCTATTTGCATGATATTTCAATGTATAGGTGGTATAATGTATAATATAATGCTTATTTCTTATAAGAAGAATTAAAAGGTATCTGTGAAACCATCTTATCATGCAATTTTTGGAACTCTTGTCTATGTATTTGGTAAGATCTAAATAATTGCTGGATTATTCATGGATAATGATATTAGATTTATTTTAATTCTAGGAGCAGTATTAACTATTCGTTTCATATTGGAAGTACTCTATTAAAGAGGATCATTAATGGTTATGACAAATAATAATTCTAGTAGTTCTTACTTCAAAAAATATAAAGTTCTTCCTGATTAAGAAACTTTGCTTTAAAAAATAAATTATAGTGAATGTGAAGAGAATAAAATAAATTAATTATGGTGTATTTATCATAATCAAATTATTGATTTATCATAAATGAATCATCCTGGTGGCAATTATATTTGGAAATTACTTTAAGGTTAAGATATTACTTAGTATATACTTGGAGCTTATGCTGTACCTTAATTAACTATAAAACCTTATCGTCATAGTAATTATGCATTAAAGGCTTTATAAAAATATAAAACTGGTGTTTATGTCAATAAGGATTTAGAATTGTTCTACAATAAAAGTACTCAAAGACCAATAAAGAAATTAAAAGCTATTTGGATTTTAACTAGAATCAATCCCTATACTTCTAATATTGCTAAATTTGAATTTACAAATACTTAATTTCATCTTAGAAATACTATTAATGGATTAGATACTTTTGGGTCTTATTTCATTATAAAGTCAGATGATAATGATGATATTCATTAAAGATAATATACTATGGTTTTAAGTATGACAAATAAAAGAGTGAAATATAGAAAAGATATCCTTGAATTATTTAAAAAGATACTCAATTTATAACCAATTCACAAAGATATACCTAAATTGGAAGAGTTTGAAGATGAATTACCTTTAATAATTAAGAAATATGAAACAAAATAAGGTTTTTCTAATTTCATTCATGAAGATAATAGATAAGGATAATATATTATTGAAGGTCCTTATGGAAATTCTATTTAAATTGAAAATGATTCACATTTAATATTTATTGCTGGAGGAACAGGATTATTTCCATTTTTAGATATTTTAGATTATTAATTGAGAGTGTCTTATAGGTAGATTGTTCAAATGAAACTTGGTTTAGAGGCATCTGATTTAATAGATTTAAATATTAATGAGATTAAGAAATTTACAATAACAATGTTTTTAGCAGTCAATTCAATTGATGATTTGGTAAATAAATATATATATATATATAATATAGATTGGAAGAGATATTTATTTTGCTTTGCTTTCATTACAGTAATATTTAGACACTCCTAATTTTAAGTTAATTATTAAAGGCAATTTTAAATTAAAAGAATGTCCAATTATTGGAACTAGATTTACACAATAGACATTTATTGAACACATACCTGATTAGCATAATTCAACAAATTATTTAATTTGTGGTCCACCATAAATGAATATTGAAATTGAAAGAATATTAAGAGATATGGGAATAATGAAAATAATGGTATTATGACATTCCAACAAAATAATTATTATAAATTATTTTTATAATAATATTATTAAACACTATTTTAATATAATCATAATTTGGCTTAATGCTCAACTTATTGTTCAATTTAAATAATGATTTTACCCATATTCTATCCAAGAAAGACTCTCTTTAAACCTTGAACAAAATTCTCTACTCCATAATATATTTCCTCTTAATGTTTGATAATTCCATCATTGACTAATTCAATCATATCTGAAAATCCACTATAAATTTTAGCTTAATCCTAATAAAATATGATGCCTAAACATACTAATATTCAATTATACCTTCTAATTTAACTTATTATGTGATAGCAGATGCCAAATTGGTCAATCCTCCTCTATTCTTCCAAGCATTGTATGTAGATGTAGCTCCACATAATAAAATTAATCCCTCTTTTGCCATTCCTGGTAATACAGCATCAAGTACTTCTTCTCCTGCATTATCAAAATATACATCTATGCCATTTGGAGCTACTCTTTTTATTTCTTAAGTTAATTTGCTTAAATTTAATCATATTCCATACTCAACAATTATCTCATCATTTTCTTTACAATCATTATAAGTAATGCATTCATCTGCTCCCAAACTCAAAACAAAATCTTTCTTCTCTCTCCCACTCACAATACCGATTGTCTTAAATCCCATATGTTTTGCAATCTAGAGAGCTATAGATCCTGTTGATCCAGCTGCACTCGATACACAAAATGTTTTCTATCTCTCAGAAGTAGGTATATGATCTTATGGAATGAGTTTCATTCCATTCAAAGCTGTAAGTCCTGTGACTCCATAAATAGATAACAAGAGTGGTATGTTTGGATCACCTAATTCAAAGAGTGGAACTTTAAATAATGGTTTGGTTGGTCTTTTACAGAGGTTTGCACATTCCAAGACTCCAAATACTATTTATCCTAAAATTTAGAAATTCTCTTTTACCTACATCCCATTTTGGTTATTTAGTCTCTACAATTATTCCAACTCCAAAAGCAGGCATGACTTATCCTATTTATACAGCATCAATATAGGTTTTAGCTCCAGAAAGCCAAACTCTCATAACTGGATCAACTCCTATATACAAGACCTTTTTTTGAATTTAAAGAGTACTCTTATTAAGATTTCTCCATCATTAAGTTCAGGTACAGGGACTTCTCGAACTTCAAAAAAGTCCATATTTTATGGGAATGTTTCATCCGGTCTTTATTTCAAAACAAGAGCTTTGTTGTACATTATATAAAACAAATTCAAGATGACTTAAAATTTTTATAAATAAGCTTCAATAATCCGTAAGTAAATATTTAATTAATTAAAAATATTATTAATCATATTATATCATCAATAGTTTAATAAATTTCATAATTATGCCCAGATATTAATTAATTTAATTCCTTCTCTTTTAATTTAAATAGTTCAAAAGTATTTGACTTATCTTCAGTCGATACTGATTTTTTAAAATCCTTAATTGCTTGGCTAAGAGAGATTAATTTGGATCTTTTTAAGTTTTACTTAATTATAAATATAAATACATGTTTTTAAAGCATTTTAGCAATTGGATAATCTTTTTAAAGAGTATGATTTAATTATTTTTGAAGTTCTTATTAAATACCTTAAATAAGATCATGATCAATTTTTTTAGAGATTCTTCCAAATGATAATTTTCCAAGAGTTTTTTATTTTCTTTATGTTTTTGGAGATTATGGAAAGTAAGGAGGTGGTGAAATATGAGGATGAGCTAATATAGGAGGTAATTCATTCTTTTATCTGCCATGATGACTAACTAATCTTTTTGGAGGTTACACTTATAATTCTTTTTTCTCTTCAGCTACTAAAGTAGGTTAAGAGAGAATCAATTATTCATGATGATATTTATTATTGATCATTTTTGAAAGACTTTAACTACATTTACTACAATCAATAATAGAAGTTGTCTAATTAGTTAAAGACCTTTAAGTATCACTCATAGGTAATTCAAATAAAGGTTTTTGATGTTTGAATTTAGGTATTTTAGAACTTACTTATCTCAAACCAAACACTTAATGTATAATTTATATTATTAATACTTTCCAATTTAGTAGGATGTTGAATAAATAATTCTCCTAATCTTTATTTAGTATCTGTTCTAGCTGATATGAATTCAGCATGTTCAAAATTAGAATCCATTGAAACCATTCGTTTTGTAGATTTTTATTCCATTCTAATTAATAAATTATAATATAATAATATGAATGTATGTAACTAAGCAATCAATAAAATATATTCACTAAGGTTATCCAAGCTTTCCATATATAAGCAACAAACAATGTATCCTACTCATACTTACCTTCAATACATTGTCTTATTAATTGATCAATCCAATAATATGCTTATGTATTATTTCCTTAATAAAATTCAATCTATGAGAGTGAGATATAGCTTTCTGGTTAGAGATCTGATTAATAGAATTTCTTCTTTAATTCCAAATCAGTTAAATCATGAGCAAGTGCTGTGGCTGCCCCCTCAATTTTATAAAGAACTTATTCCTCTAAATCTATTGGTTCAATTATTCCTAGAAATGCTCTGAATTATTTCATTATATATTAAGATTTTGGATCTTTAGGTAAAGGTTTTTCAATTTCCATAACTGGATAAATAATTTATTTAATAAACTCTCTTGTAATATTTAAGAATCTTTCACATCCAAATTTATTATCCAAAACTTTCTAAAAATTTACATAAGCTTAAATTAAAGCCCATCTTGCATTATATTCAGTTTAATTCAATAATAATTCAACTCCTTCAGTTACATTTTAATTCATTTTCATTATTCCAAGAGTGACTGTAGCTGCATCAAATCCTCTATCTATAGCTTATTAAAAGAGAGACTAAGCCATTCTTAAATCTTATTCTACACCGAGACCTTATAAGTACATATAACCTAATAAATTATAAGAATCAGGCATCTAAAATTTTTCAATTGCTTGTTATAATAATATTTAGGCTTCTTAATATTGACCTTTCATTACATGTAAGAGAGCTTGATTATGTAATGATTCTCCACTCTCAGTCATATTTGAAAATATTTACATTGCTCTATCTACATCTCTATTGATTCCCAATTAATCATTTCCAGCATAAAATTAATATGCATATTGGAGTTATGCTTATGGATCTCCATTAATTGCTTATTATTCTATTAATAAATAATCTTCAAGTGTTAATTCTATCTTAGGTATCACATCATGATAATACTATATTTCTGTCTCACCTATTTGAAATCCAATTAATATCAATTAATCACATTATTAACAATCTGCTTCACTATACATTTCTTCAAATCTTTAACTAATTTCTAATTCAGGTATATGTCTAAATCGATGACAATTAAATTAGTAATTGAAGTAAGCTAATTTTGCAAATGTATTTTCTAGATTCTTTAATTTTCTAATACTTCTAGGTATAGATCCTCCTCTCTTAAAATTCATCCAATCTATAAAAGCTATATAAACTTATGTTTCTTATTTATTGCTTAATTAGAAATAATTGTAAGCTAAACTTTCATTCTATTTAAGAAGAGGAACTGAAAATCCTCCAAATTCCTAACAAAAATCTAAATATTCATTTCCTTGATCTTCTGGGAAACCAAATAAATGAAAATAACCTAGATTCCTAATTGTATAATCATCATTATTGAGCATATATAATTTCAGAGCACAAGCATTTAAAGCTTCTAAATTGCATGGTTTACCACTTAACAAATTATTACTTATTTGCTATAACTTATCAATCTCATTAAAGTAGAGATAAGACTATTAAAAATGAATGCAATTGTATAATGACAATAGTTAGAACAAGAATAACAATGACATTTTTTTTTTAATTTAATAAAATTTATACTTTTTTTAATGTAATTGATATCACTAAAAAATAATTACTTATTGCTACATCATCATTATGATCAAATAGATTAATCTAGAAATTAATATAAAAGGATATTTTAATTATTAATTTATAAATTAATATTTTATTTAATGGCATCATTCATTCAGACTCTCTTAACTAAAATTCTACATACATTATATGTTGTTCCATCAACAATCTATGATATGATAATCTCAAATTTCTTAACAAAATATAGCTATGAAAGATTAGTCTTTTATATGAATCAAAGAAATCCTAAAAGAATCCTAGATATTGGTGTAGGAACAGGATCTCCATTAAAACATATATGGAATTAATTACCTTCTAATTGTGAAGTCTTAGGAGTGGATATTGATTAAGCCTATGTATTAAAGGCAAATAATATTTTCAGAAATTATAATCTAGGTGGACGTAAATTAGAAATTAGATATCAAAATTTTTATGAAGTGACTGAAAAGAAAGAAGGAAAATTTGATGCTGTTGTCTTTTCCTCATCATTCATGCTTATGCCAAAAAGAATTGAAGCACTTGAATTGGCAAAATCATTACTTAATCAAGGAGGATCAATTTATTTCATATTGACTCTACAACCTGATAGTAAGAAAAATTCAACATTCCTCTAATTGGTTGAGTATATAAAACCAAAAATCAAGTATTTCACTACTATTGATTTTGGATAAATAACATATGAAAAAGAGTTTGAAACATTGTTAAGTAAAACTCAATTAAAAATTGTAAACAAGGAAAAATTAAATAAAGATTTCAATATTCCAACTAAAATTTTTAGAGTTTTTGTTTATGAAACCAAAGTATGAATAATCATAATATAAATATTATAATTTATTAACATTATGATTAAAATTTCTTTGAATCATATAATTATCCTAATTTCAACTTTTGTTATTTTTTGTTCTATTTATTCTTTATGGAGATGGAAAGAACAAACTTCCATTTACTGATTTAGATATATTTATTTCTTATTTATTTTTTAAAATTCCTTTCTTTGAAATTGATTTTGCACTTGAAATAGGGCTATCTGGTATTTTTTTGGATATAAGTGTTATTTGATTACCAAATTTCATCAATTCAGTCATTACTTTTACTCCTTCAGATTCACATCTTGGATGTATTATTATAGTTTGAATATTAGAGATTTAGATTCCTTCATCTAAGTATTCCTTCATTAATTTAACTTACTGAAAATTGCCTTTGATTGTTTAATTTATATTTTATATTCCTTTTTCTTTAGTATTTATTTAAATAGAAGAAATATCTTCAGATAATGAATCATTTTAATTAGAATTGCATGTACTTCCCATTTAGTTGTCTTTATATAAATTAAATTAGATTATTCTTGAGAATAATAATATAAATATTTCATTTCAACGTATTTAAGGATAATTTTATTTATGTTGTTTGTTAAATGGAATTTTTAATTTTTAATGTAATATTAATCTTAATAAAGTAATTTAGAGAATGATAGTTTAGAGTCAACTAGAGATGAAAGAATAAAATAATATTCTAAAAGAATATTTATTTATTAACTTATAATAATACTTAAAATTCAAGATTGTATTGAGATATAAATAAAATTTATTTTAATTTTTCTTAAGAAAGATTCTCATCTTCTCTAAAGATATCTTTATATAGAATTAATATTACTTCATCTAAGATCATTTGATTTATTCAACACTTTGTTAAATGAGAAATATGTAATACCAATTTTGGAAATAACATGAAGAAACGCTTTTTATATTTGATTAAGTTATGAAATGAAACCAATTTGCTAGAATATATATAAATAAACTGCATGTAAAATAACTCATTCAATAGAGTACTTTGCTAGAACAATATTAATTATAAGTAAAAGACCATGCACTAAAATTTTTGGAATGAAACCAATTAAAGAAAAGATTAATCCCCAATAACATATGATTATTGGAACCATAACAAATTTGATACCATGTAAGATCATGACATTGAAGAATTGCCAATTACTTTACCTAAACTTAAAAATATAATGTATATATACCATCTATTTTAGGAGTTACTTGTCTGACAAAGCTTATGAGGAACCAGAATCACCCATAAATATGGAGGTTCAGAATCAGAACCAAGCATAAGAGGTTAATAAAGATGAAAACATACAATTGCCAATCATTTAAATTTAAGATCAACACTCTAAAGCTGATGATCCTTGCACTATAACTCTAGAACAAAGAAGTAGAAGAATTCGTAAATCAAAGTTTAAACCTACAGTTAATACAAATCAAGACCTTAATTAGGAATCAGATTTTTATTCTTAATAACTTGAGACTAACACAACTCCTTGTAAATGCACTAAATCTAATTGTCTTAAGTTATATTGTCAATGTTTTCATTAAAATAAGTAATGTACAAAACTTTGTAAATGCGTTGCTTGCAAGAATTGTGATGATCATTTCCCAATAAGACAGACAGCATTAGAAAAAATTAAAATAAAGTCTTAACGATAAAAACATGATGATGATTTATTTGATCGATCTAAAGTCTGGGGTTGTAAATGTTAAAAATCCCAGTGTTAAAAAAACTATTGTGAATGTTATATAAGAAATCAAAAATGCTCATCTAGTTGTAGATGTAAAGATTGTGCTAATAAGAAAAGAATACCAGTTTAATTTAAGAAGAAAAAGAAAATTGATAATGTTTCCGATTGAAATACTAGTTATATAACTGAACAATTTTCTGTTAATATAAATTATTATAATAATTATCTTTTAAACATAATCAAAAATTCTACTTATATGATCTAATATATAATTAATTTTATAAATCAATTCTTAAGAACATACATACATATTAAGAATTAATCTAAATATATTATCATTCACTTAAGAATCAAAAATTTTATTTATATTTATGGATCAACTAACACTATATTAATTTTTATCGAATTAAAATTTTATATATATATAAATGTCTTATCATTTAATATAAAGTTATAATCATAATTAATTAGATTGAAATTTTAAACAATTATATGAAAAATGTAATATTTTCATAAACATACATTCAAAGTAATCTCTTTGATATCATTCTAAATATTATTTAATAGAAATTTATATCAAAATCATAATAATTTATATATATAAATAATAATATATTATCTATTATAAAATTAGAGTCAAATTATTTAAATTTCAGACTAGAAAGTAATCTATGTAATTTCAACAATAAAATTAGATGAATTTCATAAAATACAATAAGTTATTTTGATTTTCAATACGAACACAAATAAAAATATAATTAATAATCAGAATCAATTTTAAAGTAAAAACTCTATTCTATTATACTCATGATGCTTCAAAATAATTATAATTAAAAGAAATAGTACCTTGTAATAAAAATGTTTATTCTAAATTAATTTAGAAACTATTTGAAAGCTAATAGAAAATTTATGAATAAATTATTATATTTAGATAAATCATCATAGTTTAAGAATACTATGATGATAAAATACTTTCAAGTATATTTAATTAATAATACTATAGTTTAATAAGTAATATCATTTATTACAATGATATTATTTTGAAATGTTTAAATATTAAATCATTAGTTATAATACCTTATTACTTGATTTATCTATTTCTAATTACAACAAGAAGATCTAGAAAGGAATTTAGAATTAAATCTAATTATTTTCTAAATAATTATTAATAATAATATAATTTTAAGATAGATGTTAAACTATTCTCCTAACATTGTAGATGGCTTTACTATAAATTATTCTTCTTTATTTGGCCAAGGAGCATTTTCTACTTGTTATAGATGTACAAATCCAAAATTTTCAATCCCTATGTGTGTTAAAGTAATTCTAATTTAAATCATAGATTATATAATATACTTAAAAGACTTCTGTTAATTACAATAGAGAAATTGAAATAATTTAGAGAGTTTCTAAAGTTGATTGTAAAAATCTTGTGAAAATACTTCATATAAAAGAATAATAGAATAGATGTTATATATTTATGGAATATTGTTTATAAGGCGATTTTTAGAAGCTTATTGAATAAAAGGGGAGAATGAAAAAAAGCTTCACAACTGAAGAGATTTTATCTATCCTTAATTAATTAATAAATGGTTATAAACATCTTTATGATTTGGGTATTATTCATAGAGATATAAAACCTGCAAATATATTGCTAGGAAATAATGGATATTTATAAGTATAATTAAATTTAATTCTAGCTTGCTGATTATGGGATGTCAAAAATATTAGAAGATCCATGTCAAGAAATTGAATAATCTCATGCTGGAACTCCATATTATGCTGCTCCATAAATTCTAATTGAAGGAATATATTCAAATAAATGCGATATCTATAGTGTATTAAAAATATTAAATTTAGTTCGGTGTAATAATATATTAATTAGTCTATTAATAAATGCCTTTTACTTGTTTCTCACTCATGTAATTTGTTGAAGCTGTAAAGAAATCAAAATATGATAAAATTTAAATAAAAAATATTCCTAAAGCATTAGGAGGAACTTAATATGAATAATAATAATTATTAAACTTTCTATAATCTTCATTAGTGTATGAAGAATCCACTAGAATAAGTTGGGATGATCTTTTTATATAATTCCTTGATCCTGATATCTCAGAAATTAATGAAACAGAAACTATTCAACATAATTCTTCTACATATTAATTATAACCATTGTTAGTATCTTCTTAATAAAAACTTTAAAATGACTAAAATTCTTAAGAATCTACTACATTAGATAACAATAATAATGTATCATAACCAAAAGAGACTCAATTTATGATGTCAAACAACAAACTCAAGAAAGCTAATTAAACTGGTGAACTTAAATAAGCAAATCAAGAAAGTTATGAAAATTCTAAAGTTTAATTTTTTCATAGTGATTAAATTCTAAAGAACCATTAAGATTAATAATAAACCATTCCTTAATAAAGATAATTTAAATTATAAAAAAAGACTTCAATTTGTGCAGTTAAATAATATGATAATGTTTTAGAAAAGATGGTAAATTTTTATTTAGCCAAGAGCACTTTTGTTGATAAATTAATCAATACTATTGAAAATTCATCTATTATTTTAGAAAAAAATTAGCAAAGCATTTAACAATCACCTTACACAATGTCTCTAAATTTACTAAAATTATATTTATATGGGTATTAATATTCAAGCTTCTACAACATTTATTATTTACTATACAAAAGATATGTAAATGCTAATGAACTATAAATATTAAAGGAATTAAGTTGGGTAGATAAGAAACAATTAGAAGAAGAAATATGGAATTATTTAAAAAATTAAATTAGTTTAAAGTCTAACATCAAATAACAATATAAGATTATTAAATAAAAGTTTAAGGTATCATTATTATTCTAATAATATTTTTTAGCGAGAAATGAATAGATTTTAAGAGTATCAAAAATACATTACTGATTCTTAATTATATATGGAGGTAAATCAATTTAAATTCAAAGAAAATGTACACTCTCCTTAATTATATTATATCTAATATAAGAAACTGTTCTAAGAAATGTATCTATATTTTGATTTCGAAGCAGAGTACGATTATTTAGAAGATCATACAATTCTTTTTTTAGCTTTTTCAATAAAATTCTTTTAAAATGAAGAAAAATATAAAGAAAATTAACAATTTTTAGAAGTTGATAAACAATTAATAATTGAATTTTAAGAAAGTAAACGAATCCTATATAAAACCTTAAAAGAACACTTTTCAAACTAATACAAAATTAATTGATATAAATAATTAATATTTTTGAAGTATTTATATATATTAATTATATATTTACTTTATTATTTTAAATCCTTTAATTTCATTTAAATTTTATACCTTTATTATATATTAGAAATATATATATTTTCAATTAAATTAAATCCCACATTATAAAATTTAAATTCTAAAGGAGGGAAATGATTAATTTTATATTTAAAAAATTCATATATATCTATGTCCGTCAACGTTTAAAAACAATCTCTTTTTAAAAGAGCTTTCTTATAAACTGAATTTAAAGTGGCATGTTATCCAAAGATTGAATTAAATACATCTAAAGGTATGCTTATAATACTATGATTTAGAAGAAGCATGGTAAATTTTAAAATAACCATAAAATGGATTTGAGAGATTTGCACTTAGATTTATATCAAAATAATATATAGTTCCAAGAAAACCATTTGTTTTGTCTGAAGTTATGAAATAAATTTGCAATGAATGGAACAGCTTCGATTAAGATACTAAGTACTATTATTGCAATTAATGAATTTTTTAATAAATATACATATACTTATATCAAACTCATATAATCTAATTCATAAATCTAACATCATTAAAGATTAAGATTAGACTATTAAGGTATTAATCTACTCATTAATTTAAAAAGGACTGTTATTTTATGATCAAAACTTTATTTGTATAACATATAATTATTTATGGATTATAAATTGTAAAAAGTGGAATTCATAGATAATATCATATTATTACTTTTAAAGATCAAGAATGAATGTTGTAAAAAAAGATCTTTAAAAAAAGGTAGAAAACCCATAATTTATATACCTCAAACATCCAATTTAATTTAAAATTTATGATTGTTAAAAATTATTTTATTGATGTTATAAAACTTATTATACTATCTTAAAGGAATTAAGCAATTAGAAAAAAAGAAATAAAATATATAAGATTATATACTTTATACAACATATTTATTAATGGTTCCCTTATGTATAATTATTAAAATATGTATAGATATTGTTAGATGAAGAAGAGAAAGTGGATTCATTTTTTTATTAATATAATAATATTAGAAAAATAGTTTATTTGAATGTTAAGAAATTTAAGATAGATTTAGATAAGTTAGACTTTATTTAATATGTTCTAAGTTATATAAGGATTATTTTTATCATATATTACTTATTTGTTTATTTCTGTCATGAAAATTAATTCACATCCTGAAAAAAAATTAGAAGGAATACTAAAGCAAGAGATCTTGTTTAAAAGTGCTAAAAAAATGATGAAGGAATTAAGTAAGATTGTTGAAACTATGCTAATTAGAGAAAGACATTTAAGGGTTACCCAGTATGGATTATGAGGAAAGTTCAGCCAATTTATATAATTTTATTGTCAATCGGAAAGTTGAGAATACTGCCAACTACAGTACTAGGGCTCATCCTTTAAAGAAGACATAAAGAACTCTCTCTTTTGAATTGATAAAACCAAAAATGTCAGATGCTAAGATTAAGCATTTACGCTTTGGAAGTAGGGAAGGAAAGAGAATGTAGAGTAGGAACATATAAAAAATAAGAAGAAGAAGTTGTTGTTGTTCTGATTGTGGACATGATAATACTAAAATAATACATCTAATGTATAAAGGTGCAACTTGTCATCGTTAAGTAGAATAAGCACATTAATTAAAGAAAAAAAGAGATTTTGCAGATGATGCTTTTCGATTTTGTAAATATTACAATAATTTCTTTAAGCATAAAAGATTGCAAGAAGAATGATTCTAATAAAAAATAAATTATCTTCTAAGACAATCTTATTTAGAAAACGTTGTAATTCTTGTGATACTCGATTATCAAAAGATATGCTTAATTAACATAAATAAGTAGCTTTTTAGGTTCCATAAAGAAAAGAAACACATTCAAAAACATAAATGAGACATACTGTATTTATGAAAAGACAATAAACAATCAATGATAAATTATTACTTATACCAATTAAAAATCTCAAAGTGGTGTCAGAAATACAATTACCTATAAAAACATTACCTACATAACCCAGTAATACATCTTCAAAGATTTTAAAGAAGAAACATTTTAATCGTACTTATGTTCCAGTAAATCGATCTATTCTCCCTTAATTGAGTCCGTCAAAATTTACAATCAATAACAATAAATCAATAGATAACTAATTAAAATCTTAAATTAGATAATAAGTAAAGGAATTGCAAAAACCACTTAATGAATCGAAAAAAAACTCAATTGCGAGTCTCACTAATCCATATCGTAATATCTCTTAATTAGATTACTTGCTGAAAGTAAGAAGAAGACAATGTAATTATTGATACTTATTCTATTTCTAAAGACAATAACATTAATTAAAATTCAATACTGAAAAAGGGTTTATCTAAAAAATTCTTATTGTTTTTCAGACATTCCATTTTAACATAATCTATATATGTATTTTAATACAATTTCTGTATTATTAATCTCTTAATCTGTTTGTATTTATTAAAGTACTTTAATCAAATCTGTAGGAATAACAAATTTCAATAATTCCATACGTTTTATTGTATAAAATATAGAACCATAGGATATAGCACCTTAATAAAATATTGTAGAATCATAATATTAAGAAACAAATCTTAATAAATGTAAACTACACTTATAGATCACCTTTAATTTCATACTAACTAATGAGTTCTATACTATGTCTGATGATATATATTTATAATATCTGTATTCTAAATCTCTCATTATATAATCAAATATCTAAAAGTAATTAGGGATTTCAACTTAAAATTGAAGTGTGTCTAAAATTGTAAATTAACATTTTGTCAATATAATTTCATCCATTTTATCACTACTTAATTAAATTAATTATTGTGAAGTTAAAGGAAAAACATCTTTATGTTTTGAGGCAAGACCCAAACAGCAAACACCAATAGCTAATAGTTCTTAATTGGTTAGAACATAAGGATACTATTAAAGGAATTTATCCAAAATTGAGATTGCCAAAAAATATGTTTCATTTGAAGCACTCTCATAACCTCCCATTACATAACCCATCCAACATAATAAGCTATGTCTTTTATATTCATCTATTTTATGTCTCTTTAAAGATTCAGTAAACTATTAAATTTTAAGTAAAATTTTACATTTTTATGTTCAACCTTTAATGGATAAGAAAAGTGTGTATGTTAATTTTAAAACCATATAAATTAATCTTATATTGTAAAGCTATAACTTTTAGGATTTTCTTAGTTCATAATTTCAAATTCTTCTTCATCTAAACAAATCCAATCAAACTTGAAATCACTCATATCCAAGTAATTTAACTAACTCTTTTTCTTTGGACTCTTAGGAACCTAAATAACATTCTTGCCTTTTTAATTTTAAAGGTTCTTTTCTAAATTTGTGATGTCTAAGAATTACATTAAGTTATTTAAATTAAAATTACTTCAAGTTTATTATTAATATAAAAATATCAATAGTTTGTGTTTATATTTTTATAATTATATGAAGCAAATTAACAGAAAGAATTATTCAAATGATTTATATACAATAGAAACCATTACTTCAAGGCTTACTTTGGAATACAAAAATTAAGCTACTTTAATTACATTTAGAAATATACAATTAACAACTAAATCAAAATTTTAATAATGGCAAAAAGACACGACTTTCTTAGTAAACATCTAATTCCTCTGACTCAAAATTATATATATTATTATCTGAAATCTTTTCAAAAATTGATTCTGTATCTTTTGTTGATGAAAATTCTTCAAGAAAGTTTGAACACTATGCTTGTTTTTTTTAAAGTAATTTTTCACGTTTCCTTTCATATTATGTTAATCTTTCAGCTATTAAAGCTTTTCTTATTTTCGATTTGTTTTTTCTTATAAAGTGCCTCAAAAATCCCATCTTCTTTCCTTAAAAATCAAAAAGAGATGCAATTAATCCAACTTTATGAAAGATTTAAGTATAATCTTCTAAAGTCTTTTTAGGAATGCCAACAAAATTAGCAGCCTCATTTAAAGTATAATATTGCTTTTCTCCTTTTTCATTGATCAAACCTTCAACGAAAATTTTCCTCCAAATTTAAACTTTATCATAGGCACTTTCTACAAGTCTTTCCTTAACACGTTTTGAGTCAATATCTTAGAAGTCTTTAGTATACATAGTAATTTAATGCAATAAATACTCGAAGTGTGGTTTTCTCTTTAAAAATATAGAACAATCTATATAAAAGTAACACAATAGCACAATAAATTTATTTGTTAATAAAAGAGTTCTGTATTTTTTCATTTGACAAATTCAATTCTAATCAAAAAAAAATTAAGGATTATAGAAACATTTAGATATTTCAATTAGTCAATCGATGTTTTTGAACATCATTAGAGTTTATTAATATTATAATCAAAGAGGAATTTGTTATATTATATGAAGAGTCACTTAAATTATAGTTTAATCTTTAATAATTATTCTTCTGATGTTTTTTAAGTATTCCTAGTTATTATTTTTGATAAATGTATCAATTATTATATGTTTTTATTGAATAAAAAATAGAATAAAAGATAAAGCATAAATATTCTTTTCAGAAATTTCATTTAAATTTTTAACATCTTGATATTTCAAGTATTAAAAACAAGTTTTATCTAGAATTTCACTTTATCTAATGAATTACAGTTCTTATTTTAGTATCAGTGTAATTAACGAATTGATTTAAGTTTTGAATCCAAAAAACAGATTAACCATATTCTCTAACATTTTTTGGCAGTTAAATTGCATAAAATAATTTGAGATCTTTTTCATGATGATTGTAGCAATAGATAGTATTTCTAATTACAATAATTTTAATCCATCAATAATTATAAATAATGCTAAAAAAGATTACATATGGATGTCAGATTTCGTTGTCTTTATGCAGTGAAAATGAGTCCTACCTTTCAACTGATTAACTTAATGATAATTTATTGGTTCATAAGGTCACTCATCAAAATGAGATTCTAAACTTTGATAAATGCATTTTTATGATAATACCTGTTCTCAATCATTTTTGGGTTGGTAAATTAGTAGAGCTAGTTAAAAATGACATTGACAAAGAAATCAATAAAAAGGGTAGTGTAATTGAGCATGATAGAATCCACAATTTAATCTAGACAATAGACTATAAAATCTTATGAAAACAATCTTGATGAAGAGATGATGGCCAATATTTCATGTTTCCAAAAACTACAGGACACTTCATTACTTTTTGGAACATCGACTTTTCATTTGATTCACAAAGACTCTCTTCGATTTGTTATGATTAATCAAGAATCAGTTTAATTAGTTGAATTTCCATCTGACTACACAGTATTACATTTTCAACCAGTTTATTAATATCAGAAATAGATCTCTTGCATTTTAGATTAAGAGACTGTAACTCTATGTGCTGCAAAATCAATATAAAATAGAAAATGTTATTTAAGATTAATTTCTAAAGATTAAGCAGACTAAGTATCCTCAACATAAAATAATCCAACTTATTTAAAAATGAACTTATATAGTAGTTTATAGGAAAATGAGGATTTATTATATGCAGGAGATTTGATCGCAATAAATCTAAGTGAAACAAATGTACACCATTTATAATATTATTTAAGTTATTTTTAAATGCCAAATAACCATATGATACATTTCATGAAATAGCTGAATACTAAATATAAAGATTATAAAATTAATTAACTTCATTAACTCTTACTAAAATAATCTATGAAGATCTTAAAGTAACATTTGATGATGTAATTGAAAGAATAGGTATGAAGAGAATTTAGAAATTATAAAGTAGTTCATATTGGAAAATAGAAAAAACAAATGGATAGGGAGGATAAATTTAATTTTATTAATTAGTTAGATTTAAACATAATCAATCTTCTAGATATTTAGAATTATTGAATGGTGATCCTATTTTAACAAATTAATTAAGTAAACACTCATTATTTATTTTAATACCTATTGATGAAGGTTAAAAAGTATTAAAAAAGGATTCTTATTTTAAAATATAACATTATCAATCTGGTATTTATTTGGAAGATTAAAAAAATAAATAAGAAAATAGAAATATAAATATCTTAAGATTAAGAAAGATAGGAGAATATGAAGATACTGAAACTAAATTACTTTAATATTCTGTTAAGATATTTATAGAAGCTATAGAATTATTATAAGATATTAATGATTAAGAAATAAAATGTTCTGAATATGATATTAAAAATAAGGAAGGTGAGATTAGATTAAAAATTTAATTTTATTTCATATATTAAAAAGTTAAGCAAATATTAATTTATGTTAGTGATTTTTTAATGAATAAATTAATTTCTAATTTATCACCTAATCAAAAATATAATCAAATCTCATTTATTAGATAAGATGTAATTATTAAAATTTAATTTATTATAGTCATTCAGATAAGAACCATTATTCCCTCTTATTTGTTTATTGTTTTAAATGCTTAAACCAGAATTGGTTGATTAAATTTCTTAAAATGATAAAGATTATTTTGAAAAAGAAGAAAAATTCTATTAGATTACAAAAACAATAAGTAGAGCTGATAGAGATGAAGGAAGAATTATGTATTATTATACTTTATAACTTAAAATTCTCTAAGTATAATTAATTGAAACTATTAACATTGTATATAATTATTAATATATATTAATAGATTTGTAAAGACAATATTGAAAATTAGAATTGTTTGTTTTAATTTCTACCTATACTTCATAAACATATAATACTATATCCTGAATTTATAACAATTTTAATTAATCTTGTTTGTAAAAATAGATTTTTTCTAGAAGATCTTTCTAAAATTAGAAAAAGTAATATATATATTTATTTAATTAATATTAGTTTCATCCAAAAAACCTAATAAAAATATATTCATTCTTGAATGGTTGACAGAAAAAGTCTCTTTAAATTCTAATGCTAAAACTGAAATCCCTTTTAGTCAAAAAACAGAAATTTTACATTTATTAGCTACATGTTGTTCATTTGGAGTAGAAGCAATATTTGCAAATTAAGAAATGATTTTTAAAACATTAATTAATAAAAAGAAGAATATTACATTAATGAAATGTATAGTAGATGAAGAAAAGAATATTATTGTTACTTGTAATGGTAAAATGGGACCTGTTTCAATTAGATTTGAAGCATATTTTGAAAATACTCATAAAAATTCAAATCCTCATTTTTAAGAAGAACTTAATTTCTTAAAGGCACAATTCTTTTTATATTCTTAATTATGTTTATAAAGAAATTATGATTCAATTAAATATTTTGGAGATCAATTTAGTGATAATTCACTTGTTCCTTTATTAAATAATAATATAATTGATCCAGAATTAAGAGCACATTTAATTGCTCTTTGTAAAAACATTTACTTAGATAGGGATCCTTTAATTTCTCAAGTAAAACCAACTCTTATTAGAGTGAATATTAATAATAGTTAAACATTTTTTGATAATATGTTTTATGAGGATGAAGATGGAATTTTTGATAAGGTAGAATTAGAAACTAAATCTTTATACTATGTAATAATACAATTCAAAGAGATATTGAATTCTTATTTAAAGTAAATGGTTAACAATCTTAATGAATAATAACCATTAAAAGTATATAATCTACTTACTTTACAAATTATGAGAATTTTATTTATGTTATTACAATTTGGATGGTTTTCTAAATAGAATGATGAAATGACAAAATATAGAATAGATGATTCTAAAGAGATTGAATTTGTATTAGAAAGATTAATATAACAATTATCATTATTACTTGAATATGATTTTGATTATTAGAAGGCACATTCAAAATTGAAATAAAAGAATGTAAATGAGAAATTGGCAAAAATTATTTAAATTTAATCATTAAAATTTTTTAGAAAAAGAGAAAAGAAAATAATCAATAAAAATAGTATTGAAACTATTCGAGATCCTCTCTTAAGAAAATTACAAAATGTTAAACGAGTTTTAAATAGATTTTATAATAAAACATTTAGTGCATAAACTAATACTTCAGATTATGAAATAGAAATAAAGATAGAGATATGTAAAATATTTTAATATCTTTTGGATATGAGATTAGATTTTATGATTGATAATGCAATTGCTTTTTTCACAAATACATTCTTACCTTCTGTTTCTAAGAAATTCATACATTCTGAAAAATAATAATTACATGATTCTGCTGATAATAAATCTAATCTATAAAATCATACAGTATATTATAAAAAGAAATATTTGACTTCATTATAAGGATTATTGAGAGAAGATCTTCTAAAACCAGGTTAAAAGAAGTTTTAATAAAGAGGAATTAAGGATCATGTATAAATTAATAGAATTAGACATTTTGATAGAATTATTGATAGACCATTTATAGAAGTATTATTGAAAGGATTCTACTTTGCAAATGATCATGTCTTATAAAATCATATTGTAGAATTAATTGAAAGATTTTAAAATTAAAGATCTGAATTTTGTAATTACTTAAAATAAATATAAATGATAATGACCAATAATTTATAGATTATTTATAGAACTATGTATATATTGGTTTAAAAGTTAAAAAACAATGTATAGAATTCTTAAATTTGGTTACGTTTAGATATTCCAATAGCATTGAATGAAAAGAATGAGGAAACAATAGAAAAAGTATTAGAGAAATTAGTGGAAATATATACAATAATATCTAAAAATGAAGCAAATGAGAAATCAGTTAGAAAAATATTCTTAAATTGTGGTGGTTATTAAGTGGTTCATTAATTAATAGTTAAATGTTTATCAGTAATTGATGTAAATTTGGATATCTTTGAATGTAGTTTTGAATTAATTGATTATGATGAATAAAAATAATATCAATAAGAATTGGTTGAAAAAATTCTATCAATTTTTTAAGCATGTCTTAGATTAATAGGATTATCAGTCAGAAATGATTAATAAAACTAAGAGTAATTTTATATTATATATTATAGATTTGTACTTATTAAATTAGCAAGACCATTATTAAGATATAATATGGTAAATTTAGGTTAAATAGAATTAATAAATGAATTATTTTCAAATAATCAAAATTTATTACCTTTAGTTAATTCAAATGATTTATATTAGTTATTAGAATATGTCAAACTTTATGGAAAATATTAATCATTTATAGAACTCTTTACATCAATTGTAAGAAATAAATAGTGTTAATCTCTCTACAAAGATATTTATTAGGCTTTAATTTAATGTGAATCAAAAGACATCAATGTATATCTAATTCAATTATATTATTCAGCCATTTTAAGAAAATTTTAATTTTTAGAAGTTCTATCCAAATTAACCAAATATTGAGGAATTTAGATAGAGTTTCCTTAAAATAATTGAAGTTGTTTTAATTCATGATGATAGAGCAGCCTTATCAGTTAAAATGCTTGAAGTACTAGATTTTACTGATTTGACATCATATTTTTTAGAAAAGACATAGGAAATGAGAAATACTAATTTGGATTTAGAATTATAGGATAGTATAACAAAAGTAATATGTATAAAATTTTATTAGATTAAATTTGTTATTTGCAGAATAATATTTACTTTATCAAAGAAAAAAAAAAAGTTATTATTAATTCATGAAAATTACTTTTTACAAATTATCAGTATTGAAGCATCATGGCTTGAATAATAAGATTATTTATAAGTATCTGCTAAAAATTATATTGTTGAAGCATTATTACCTTTAATAAATACATATAATGAATATGCAAATAAGAAAAACTCATTCAAAACAGATATAATTTAAATAAGAAGTTATGCTTTGAGTGTTCTTAAACAATATTCTTAATTAACTAAAAATAGTGATACTTAAACTAAATATTAAGTACATAGATTAGTAAAAGCTTTTGATATGAAACTTCCTGATGAAAAAAGTGAATCAGATTCAGATTAAGAAGGATTGATGAGTGATATAAATGGAGAGACATTTAAAACAGAAAAATTTGAAGAATATTAAATTACAGAAGGAAGTGATGGATCAGATTAAGGATGTAATGATTTAGAATTATGGGAATTTTTTAAGAAATTATTTGAAAATAATTCGAAAATAAAGGAATGGACTGAAACTGATTAATTAGCATAATCAATTTGGTATGTAAGTGATATGTTTACAAATGATTTTTGGTAAGATAAAGAAAAAAGAGAATTAATTCTAACAAATGATGATATACTCCATAAGATTTTAGCTTTTTTATAATTTTGGAAATCAAATAAAGCATCTAAATAAAGTGCTATTTTTGCAATAAAATTGTTAATATAAATAATAAAAATTGATGGAAATAGAATTTAAATTCTTGATTAATTAGGAGGAACAAAAGTAATTTTAACATTAATATGGGAAGAGAATGAAAGTGAAAATGATTACATAATTTAATTATTGATTTTAATTAAAGGACTCTTGATTTGTAAGTAAGTTTAGAAAACAACCTTAACTTTTTTAAGTCTTGCTATTTCAAGTGATAAATTCTTTTAGAAAATGGAAATGCTTTTGACAATAGAATAGGATTAAAAAATATGTACTTTAGTTTTAGAAATAATGGAATTGATGTGTAATGACAATAATAAAGAATTATAAAATTTGATTCGTTATTAAAAGAATAATAAAAAGTCATATGATCTTGTTTAATAGACTATTAACTATTTATGTTCTTTAGATATTAAAAATAATTATGAGTAATTAATTTAATGTTTAAAAACATTAAAATCTTAAGCATATGCATGTAGGCCAAATTAAACATTAGTAGCTAATTCTAAATTTGTTGAATTCTCTATCAAAGTTTTAAATGACTCATCATTAAAATCATAATTAGATGATATTTAAATTAATTAATTAAAACATTAATGTTTAATTATACTATTAGTAGTAGCTGAAATTAATACTAAAGATGATTATATTGTATAGAAATTAAAGAAAATAGTACCTAAAACAGTTTTAATATAACATTTTGTTAATGTATATCATTAAATGATAAATTATTTTGGTGATGACAATTATTCTAAATTAATATTTGAAAATTAACCTAATTTTATTATGGAAAGTGGATTTAATGCTTATATTTTATATGTCATCCTATCAGAACTTAATTATGTTGTTGAAGATTTGGAAGAATTTAAAAAAAATGAAGATGAAGGATAATTAGTCTAAGATTTTTTAAGAGATAATATTTTAAATGAACTTTCAAGATTAGGGTAATCTTTGATGAAACATGGATTAGAATAATTAAATCAAATCAAATAATAATTTAGTGGATAAGTTGAAGAAAAGATGAATATAATCAAAAAGCATGAAATGATCCACAAAGCATTTCAATTTTATAAATTAAATACATTATAAGTTGAATTTGTATTAGATGATGTACTTTACCTAACATATTTTCCTAAATTGCCATGTTTCTATTTATTAAGATAAGAAATTAAAAAAAAATTCTTAGATCAAGCAGATAGAACAAGTACTAAAACTAAAATAATCAGTCTCGTTAACTTTGTTGATTCAGCCTATAAATTTATGCTTCATTAAGAGTCTTTAAGAGATTACTTTAAAAACCATAAATTCTTAGAGATTCTTGCTAGAAGAGGTAAATTATGGATGTAACTTGCTTTCTATAATGGATTCTTTATAAATTTAATCATAATCTTAAGTTATACTTAATTAGCATTTCCACCAGGATATAAACCAAAAGATCCTGATGTAATTTAATATTATAGATTAAATGAACCAAGATTCTTAGAAGATTATAATAACACAAATACTAAATATTATTTAATGATATTAGCATATTTAAATCTTGCTATAAAGTAATATATTTATATTTATAACTTTTAGTTTCATGGTTTTGTTTTTTTATCTCATTGACAAAGCCCCTGTTAAATTGTAATTTGTTTGGAATGCTTGGCAAGCTTCTTCATTAATTGGACACATGATTTCTGGTTTAATAAAGGTGATTATCTCAATCATTGTTTTAGTCATTGATTTCGACATCATATACTATATTCTTTAGATAGCTTTTAATATAATTGGAATAACAATTCATCCATTTTTTTTAGCATTTCATTTAATACATATTCTATATTTGGAACCATTAATACCAATATTAAAAGCTGTATGGTTAGCTAAATTTAAATTTATTGGATTATGGTTTACAATTGTATTATTTGAATATTGGGTAGCCTTAATATCTTATGTATATTTTTTTGAATTTTTTATTACTGATAAGAATAAAAATCTTTGCAATCATTTATGGTAATGTGTATATGTAACTTTTGATTGGACATTTAAAACAGATGGATCTGTTGGAGGTAGGTTTATGGAAAATATAGGAGAATAGGCTGAGGAAATGTATATGAATAATCTCAATAATTATTATGGAAGATTCTTTTATGATAATATCATAAATATAATCATAAAACTATGTATCATTAATGTTCTTTTGGCTGTCATTATTATTTCATACTCAGAATTGAGATCAGTTCAAAAATAAAAGGAGAAGGATTAAAATCATAAATGTTTCATTTGTGGAATTGATAGATTAGTATTTGATAAAACAAGTCAAAATACAGGATTTTGGCATCATATTAAAGTTGAACACAATATTTGGAATTATTTATTCTATATGTGCTATTTAAGAATGAAACAATCAAATTTTAATAATGGTGTTGATAATTATATTAGAGCAAAATAAATGGCTAGTGATTATTCCTGGTTTCCAATTAGAAGAGCAAAAGCATTATCTGTTAAATTGTAAATGATTGAAAGTGCCAAATAAAAAGTATATTCTTATATTATTATAAGAATACAACTTCAAAGTCTAAACTAATCTGTATGTTACATTCCTTAAGAAGACTAGTTTGGATTCATAAATAATTCTGATAATTATTACTTGATATTTAAAATGTATAAATAATTAATAAGCAATTTAAATAAAGAAATAATATTATTCAGGATTCTTTCTAATAATATTCAATTTTCATTTGATTATCAGAAATTTCAATATTTGGTTTTGAAATTAATTTGCTATATTCATTTGAAGCCTATATAAAACGTCCTGTTTAAATACAATAAAATTTGTATTAAGTTAAAAATAATAATTTATTCCCATCACTAATCAAAATCTTGGATTCACAATTTGGATCCATTTATAAATTTTCAAAAAATGAGCATTTTATAGTTCTAATAAGTTTTCTTTACTTATTTAGATTAGAAAAAATGCAATACTTACTCTCAAATGATTTAAATAGTCTTCTAACTAATATAAAATGTTTTGTAACATAATTAAGAGTATAGGTCTGATTAAGGTAAAATTAAGTTTAATATTTTATTTTATCATCCTATATCTACCATCTTCTTACCTATTGTGATCCAAATTTTATTGATAACATTATATTATTTGTTCTTGAAACAAAAATCTAACTAAAATTAGGTTTAGATTAGTAAATCGTAAAAATTTATGTTTACTTTTATAAGCAATATAAAATGATTGTATTTTCTTGAGTATTTGCAATTAAATACTTAGAATCTGGTGTAATTGCTCCAAATTTGTAGTAGTAACCCCAATCAATGTTTTGATTAACTATCAACTTGAAATTTTCAAGTTAATAGATTGAAATATATTTGGATGATATGATCACACATAACTATGAATTTTTGGAAAATAGGCAATCTTTTACAAATTTGATTTCATAATGACTAAATAAAAAATTATATTCTTTTAGAATAATGAATCCTGCAATTCTTCCTGCTTGATCAAGGTCTTTAATAACAGTGTAATTTCCTATTTGATTGTATTCAAACCTTTTACATAATATTTAAATTTTTGAAGCTTTTTCTTTACAATTATCATCATTTTCGTTTTAAATTAAATTTGTACTATATTCATATTGACGCTAACATTTGATCTCATAAAATTTAATAGTATCTAAATTTATAATATTGGATTTCTTGATTAGCATAAATATTATAGTAAAGTCTTAAAACTGAGTTATTAATTTAATTAAATTACCTTTCAATTTCTTTTAGAATTCTTATATGAAATGGATTAGAAATTGAGATAATTGATTAATAATTATATATATATAATAATTTGTGATATTTTGATTATGCTTAAGAGTTTTTAAGTTCATAATTTAATAATTTATGTAGATTCCTCGTGATTAAATGAGGAATGGTTTTTAAAAATAAAATTCAAATGGACGAAGTCTTGGAAATAAAAAATAATAAGTATAGAACTTCATTCCTCCATATATTCCAAAAGGTATGTTGAGTATGAATTGTGGATCAAAAACAGAAAAAAATACAAAGTTAAATGACACAGGTAATTTCTTAATCTATTATATATAGAAACCACAGATGTGACTCATAATAATTTAGGTTTCAGTTAACAATTACAATAATAAATAAGAGTTGAACATTTAGATTTGGGATTCTTTAAAGTCTAGTAATGTAAGATAATGGGGAATCACAATCACAAACATTGTCCTTTCTTTCATAATCCAAAGGATCGTAAAAGGTATTTACTTATTGAATATTGTTTTTAAGGATTGGAGTAGAGTATTCAGCCGAGTTATGTCAATATATTGAAAATAATTCAATATGTCCATATGGAGACAATTGCAATAGAGCTCATAATAGAGTGGAATAACTATATAGAATTGACAATTACAAAACTAAATTTTGCTCCTTTTATCCAAATAATATTTAACAGTGTGATTATGGGAAATTCTGTTCATTTGCTCATTCTGAAGGTGATATAGCTATAGAACTTATTCATAATTTAGAATATGATGATGATTTCTTCATATTTTATTACAAAACAGTATGGTGTCCATTCAATCTTACATAACATGATAAATCTTTATGTGTTTATGCTCACAATTGGTAAGATTTTAGAAGAAAACCATAAGGATACAATTATATTCCATAATCATGTTCTAATTGGAATACTAATGAATACATTACAGAATATAGTAATGGATGTCCAGATGCTTTTAGTTGTTGTAAATGTCATGGATGGAAAGAATTAGAATATCATCCAATGCTATTTAGAACTAAATAATGCATCAATTAAAATTGTAATAAATAAGATTGCTCATTTTATCATTATCAATAAGAAAGAAGGTATTATTTTGTAATTATTTAGATATGTTGAATAATCATCTTAAGCTAGAATATTTAAGATTGTACCTAGAAATAGGATTATTTAGAATGTCTTTAAGGTGAGAGAACCAAGTTTGTAGACATCACAAAGATATTAGAAATCTTAAGATAATAATAGTGATCAATAATAATGGCTTGGTCATAATTTGTAAAATAGTTTCCAATATGAACCTGAATCTGATACTGTTGTTGAATGTAAAAATAAGGGTGAACATTATTAAACAGCTCTTATTTCCATTCTCGAGCGAACAGGTATATATATTCATTCAATAATTCAAGATTCTGAAGAATTGAAGGATTTAATGAGAAAAAAGTCCTTCTCTGTTGATAATATTGATGACAATGAATAGATAAGAGGGGTCTTAAGAATGATAGACATGGATTCTTGAAGTAAATAACAAATTTAATAGAAATATTCTATAAAACTTTCTTCTTTTATTTTTAATTCTCATATTTTTATTTATATTTTATGCAATAAAAACTTTCGAGAGCCTAATTGATAGCCCATTATAGACAAAAACCTATTGAATAAATGCCTGAAACATTCAAAGCATTATGTCAATAGTATCCATAGGCATTTAAAGCTCTAAGCTAAAATCCATATTAGGCTCGTCCAATACGTGGTTTTAATCAAGGTTTGATTACAAATTTAGATTTAGAAATTCTTGTTTATTCAAGTAATTGCGTTACTCCTCTCAAAACAGCTGGCATATATTAAAGTGGAGGTGGAGATTTATTTCGATTTGATGAATAATAAATTCTTACTCCTTAACCAAAATAATCTAATACTTTTGATTGGAGTTAGTAATAATTGCAAAGCATAAAAAAAGAAATAATATTTAGTAGGAGTATTCCTGGATAAGCTAATCATTTGCTTTCAAAAATATGGTATTATGTGGATGATTACTTAAAAGTTCAGGGTATTATCTATCCTAAATTTAGGTCCTTTCAGTTCGATATAAATGGATAATTGGTATCTAAAAGGTTATTTTGATGACATTTTAAGAATAGGATTTAAACCTGAAAATTCGGAATGTTTTATTAGAATATATTAATTGAAAACTTAAAAATAATCCAAAAATGTTCTGAAGTTCCTAAGGAAAAGATCTTGTCCTCCTGCTATAACTTTATCATAAGAGACAACAATCTAATTAAAATAGCCAGTCTAACAATAATAACAATAATAAAAATAAGATTTACAATAATAAATTGAATTACAAAATTAAGATAATGCTCCTACTATAAGAGTGCCTACTTTGAGAAAAAAAAAGTGAATTGTAAATTTGGTATTTAGTTTAAAATCAATACGTTTTAAGTCATTATTTTATAAATGATATATATAAATTAATTAGAATATGTAGCAGAATTAAGATGATTAAAAAAATGAAACAAATGATAAAAGTACAATATATAAGGTGCACATAGGCTAGTCTTTAATATTAAGACCAGGAGGAAATATGTAGATTATATATTTATTACTTTATAGAATAATTTTACCAACAATATAAGATAGCCAACCTCTTTTAGGTTATTAATGCTAAATTTACTTAAATCAGAGATACCATATTTCTATTCCTTTTGATTTTATAGATAAACCAGATAATTTTCCAGCAATTTATAAAGGATGTATTGATAAAAATACATTGTTACCAAATGGAAAAGGAGAAATAAATTTTAATAAAGATTATAAATTTTTTGGTTAATTTAAAGAAGGATTTGCAGATGGTATTTGCAATATTAATAATAATGATTATACATTGGAATACCGTTGTGGATGGAGACATGGACCATTTGAATAAAAATTTGAAAATTGTAAAATCAAAGGAAGCTATAAGAACAATTTATTATATGGAATATTGACTGAATTGAATGAAGATGGAGAAATTATAGAACCTTAATCATATTATCTTAATAATGTAAGAGTTGAGTATCCTCCTTAAGAAGAGAATTTAATACAAACTACAAGATATTTATTTTATTACAAAGACTATTCAATAAATAACTATTAATATATAGGTTTAAATGGATATAATTGGATTAATTAAACAATAATTGACTTTTATTTAGAATTGATTTAAGATTATTTTCGATTAATAAATCCTGATAAAACAATACTTCTAATCAATACTATAATGTGTTAAGATATTTTTTCAAGTATGGTCTGTGACTAAAGTATTTAAATTTCTATACCAGAAAAGATCTAGGAACTTATTCTCTAAAATATACACAATAGAATTATACTAATTATGAATATAGATAGAACTCATTTTGTAACATTGGTATTTTAAAACAACACTCTCTTTTTGTTAAATTCAATGAATTATTTTCTTGATTATAAGATTTTGGAGAAAGTAATATAAATATTTCCATTATCAGAGAAGTAAATAGAGATGAAAATTTTACCAGTTCCATAGTAATAGAATGGGTATGATTGTGGTTTATATTCCATTTTTAATGTTCTTTTATAATATATAAATATAGACACTCCAGTAGATTAGATTGATTATAGTATTGCAACACCTTAAAAAATAAATTATTTAAGGTAACATTTAAGAAATGTTTTTTTAAATGACTATGCACATTTATTTCCTACATATTGATTTAATATTTAAACTTTATTATATTGATTTGTATATTTAATAAAATATGAATTCCTAATAGAAATATATTATAATACAATAAGATTCCAATTCTTATCAAATATCATTAGATATTAAAGTAGTATTCTTACCTTCACTAAGAGTTTAATGATTTTAGTTTAGTTTTGAGTTTAATTCAAAAAGTAATTTGATAATTATTCCATTAATAAAATTAATTCTCACGATGAATTTCAGGTAAGGATATACTTACTTATATCTAGTGCTTAATTTTGGACTCAATTTGGTATGCTTATGAAGGAGAATGGATTCGATCGTCATTTTGAAAACCCAGACCTTTAGTTGACAACTTTGTTAGATGATGATTTAATAATAGGTGAATTCAGAAATCAAAATTAGAAACTAATGGATTAGTAAGATATTGAATAATATGTAGTATGCAAAAGAAATAAGTGGCTGAATTAGTCAGTTATTTAACAGAGATGCCAGTGGATGATTCAAATTCAAAAAGAGCATTTAGATATCCATTTTATTCATGTGAATTATTAGTATGTTGTGAGAATCCTAAAATTTTAGAGTAATTTTTTGGAGAAGATAAGTATCAAAATTCAAATATTTAAATAGATCCCTATTGCATACATTATTTTAATTTTTTATTTCAGATGAAGATGTTAATCCAGTATTGGCAGGATATGTTTGCAATGTATTATTTAACTTATTGAAAATGCGTACTGATATCTTTTTAGCTGAATTTTATTAATATCAAAATTTAGTTGATGGATTAATAAAGCAATTATAATCTCGTTCAGTTTCAGAATTTGTAATTCGTTTATTAACAATTGAACAAGAAACTTAAATTGATTATACACCATAAAGGATTCATTTAATCAAAGGAGTGGTTGGGAGAATTGAAGATACCACAAATTTCGAAGTAAAAACGATCATAATATATTTATATAGGTTTCAACAAATGTATCTCATATTATTCAAGAGATCACTTAAAAAGCTTATGTAATTTTCAAAGCATAACCTCTCTTTGATTTCTTGTATGGAGAATCAATAGATAAATTTTGTTAATCTATTGTCCATGAAAATAACTCTGTGTCTCTTGCTTCAGGCACAGCATTGTATAATCTACTCACATTACTTTACAAAATAACAACAAGGTAAGGAGACCCAGCTGAAAGTGCAATATTGAATGTGAATTAATAGGAATTATTCAATAAAATAGAATCTCATTTAAATAAATGGTTAGATTTCTTATAAAAATCAACTACTCCTATATTTGGATAACATAAGATTAAAATTCTTGAAATAATTGGAGTATGCATAAGTTTGAATCAAGAATCTTTTGTTACAAAGTTACATGAATAAGATATCTTCAAAGTTTATAATTCATTATTTGTTAAACATGAAAAGCATGATATATTACATCTATAATATTATAGATTTATTGTTCATATTATTGAATAAAAATTGGATAGTTTGGTTTAGAATGTAAAATATAATTATAATATTTTAGTTATTCAATTAAAATGAATTTATACAATTTTTATTGAAATGTACTTCAGAAGTTATCAATAATAAGAAACAAAGAAAGGAGTATTTAGGTTTTGTAACTAAATTGGCTCATTTCTTAGTGGAATTTACTTCAAAATATCCATTGTTGTAATCAGAATTAGAGAATGAATCCTGGAAGAAATTCAGAGAATAATATTTTGATAAAGCTGAAAAACTTAATAATCATGAATTAGGTGGTCATACAAGAGCTGATTATAAAGAAGATGTTGATTTTAATAAGGAAGACATCTAAATAAAATATGATGATTTTTTGAAATCCAATCATGATTAGAAGATATAAAATGAAACAAATACTCAAAATATATAAAATATATTTGATGCTTTCAATATAGGTAATAATGAGCAATCTAATCCTGTTGATGGGCAATAATAAGAATGGTCTAATTTTTAATGGAGTTAAGAATAAAATTAATCAGAAGGAGTATAATAGTAATAATAGAATTTCTAATAATTTGGAGAGATATCAAATTAGGATCAAGGGAAAGAATAAGGAATGTAATTTGAATAGTAACATAATCCTTTATACAAACATGATTATGCATAAGAAGAGAGAGATGATGAATACAATCGTTTTTGGCAATTTTAAATTCATGAATAAGATGTAAATTATTATACTTAAATATTTTTAGTCTAAATTACATGATGATGCTTTGTATGAGTTTGAAAAAAATTATTGATTATTTTGATCATTTTTAATAATATAATGTATATTCAATCAATTCATATTACTTTGACCAAATTCATAATTAAAATTTGACATTTGACTATAAATATAATTGAAGAGTCTCTTAATTATACTTAAATAAATCAAATATCTTAGAATAGTAAACTGTAATATTTGTGTAGAAAATCATCATCAAGTTTTTGGTTTTAAATTTATTATCTTACATATCAAACAATAACATTTTAGATTCTATTTATGTTTGATTAATTGCTAACACTATTAAATTAACAAATAACAATTCTTCAACTCAAAGATTTAGAATCTAGTATATAAAATTACATTTTATATTTCATTATCTGCATCTACATAAAAGAGTAAAGAATTTAACTGAAAAAATTAAAAATGTAAGACTATTAGATTAAAATTTAGTATAAGTGTTTGGAATTCAAAAATTCAATCAACTGTATTGTAAAATTACAATAGAATAGAACTGATATTCATGGCTAATAGAACTTCTAAGTAAAGCAATATCGAATTAGATGTATCATTTACAATGGTATCTTTTAGTTGATTCATTAAGTAAAATAACGTTCAATATAGAGGATTAGAATACTAGTGATATATAAAGTAACTTTGAAAAAAGTATCAAATCTTATCATGATTATGAGTGTTGTCATCGACTTAGATTAGAAATTAGCTATTCCAGAATTAATGATGTTTATTAAAGAATTTATCACTGCCCTTTAAAATAAATTTTAAAATCTTTTAAAAAAATGGGTAAGAGAATCAGAGCATAAAGAAAGGGAAAATCAAACAGTGTTTTCAAAGCACATTAAAATTAAAGAATCGGATCTCCTTAATACAGACATCTTGATTATGCTGAAAGACATGGCTATGTCAGAGGTGTAATTACTGCAATTCGTCACGATCCAGGACGAGGAGCTCCACTTGCTGAGGTCGAATTCAAAGACCCATATAAGTATTCAAAAGTCACTAAGCTCTTCATTGCTCCTGAAGGATCATACACTGGCTAATACATTTATTGCGGAGCAAAAGGTAAGATTTAGATTGTGAATCTTAGCTTAATTGGCAACAGGAAATGTTCTTCCTATTGGATAAATCCCAGAGGGTACAGTAGTTTGCAACTTGGAGGAACATCCAGGAGATAAAGGAGCATTGGGAAGAGCAACTGGTTGTTATGCCACTATTATTGGTCATTCAGATGATGGAACAACCACAAGAGTTAGATTACCATCAGGTACCAGAAAAACACTTAGTGCTCTTTGTAGAGCCACAGTAGGTATTATATTTGAATTTATTTTAGGTTTGATTGCTGGAGGAGGAAGAACTGAAAAGCCAATTCTCAAAGCAGGAAGACAATTCCATAAATATAGAAGACTTAGAAAATGCTGGCCAAAAGTTAGAGGTGTGGCCATGAATCCAGTCGATCATCCTCATGGTGGTGGTAATTAATAACATATTGGTCATCCATCTACACTTTCAAGATATGCCCCTCCTGGTCAAAAAGTTGGTCTTGTTGCTGCCAGAAGATCAGGTCTTCTCAGAGGTGGTGCCTAACTTAAACAAATGGACGAAGATTTGGCAGCACAATAAGCAAAAAAATGATATTGATTATCTATAATCGTACAATAAAATTTATGAATTATAATCTCAAAACTTTCGACACCATAAAATGGTTAAGAAATCGTTACAAATCTAGAGTAAAAGATTAATATATTCTCTATGAATCAGAACTAAAAGAATAAAATATGATGAAAGCAGTATTTAACTCTATAGACAGAGATAAATCAAGTATAAACTATCTCATAAATATTATTAGAATTTCTAGATAGATCTGAATTATATGATATGTTTATTAAATATGGAATAAATATTACCAAATCTAAACTTAAAGAATTCTTTAAAAGTATTGATGAAGATGAAGATGGTATTAATATAAATATTCTTTTTTTTTAGATAAATTAAATTGGACAGATTTTAAACAAGCTCTTCAAAATCAAGAAGCTTTAAATAGTATCATTATTTTTCCATTTTATAGTGTTTGTTTAATTAATGAAAAAAATTAGAGAAGATTACGAAATCAATCAAATAAATCCTACACAACAATTAACATTTGTTCCTTTAAGTTTTCCTTAAATGATACAATATATGAATTATTGTGTATTGAGAGAAGAGATTATTAATAAGATAGAATCAGATAATATCAATAATTATTAAAAGCATAAATAATGCGTTAATCTTCTTACATTAGAGGATAATTGTTATAGAAATATTAAATCAGATTAAATAGAAGATGAAGATGAAGAAAATGAAACTAAAAATGTTTAGAAAATGGATCATGCATAATTATTATAAATGAAAAGATTCTAAGAAAGAGAACTCAAATTTAAGAGATTAGTAAATAATTTATATCTATTTTTAGGAAAAAGTAAAAGATATTAGCAAAAGAAAATTTTATACAAATCCAACTCAAGACTTAAATGTAACTGATACTTTAAGATTGTAAATCATTAAAATAAATTTATATATAGATCAGATATTACTTAATTAAGAACTAATCTGACTTAGGAAATTACTAGAACAAGAGATAATATTGATAAATTTTTAGCAATTTTAAATAATGAAAAATTGAAATAACAAAAATCAAGACAAACTTCTCGAGTCTCTTCTAGATAAAAATCAAGAGAAAAGAAAACTAATATTTTTAAAAAGAATACTGTTTTAATTGAAGCAGAAAAAGAATTGTTGAATGCTTCAGCTCCAGAATAATACAAATTTAAAGAATTAAATTATGGATCTCATCATAAAAAAAAAGTATATATTTTATACATAAATTCTATTTAGTATCCAAGACAAAGAATATTATCATTAGGTATGAAATAAAAATGAAACCACTATTGTTATTTAATTTGTATTCGTATATCATTTAAATAACATAATATATTTTCTCTTGTTTTTCTTTAATTATACATTCTATTTATAAGAATACAAATAGATTATCAATTATATTAGTAACATAAAAATTTAATTTAAATTAAAAATGAATTAAATAATATTGCTTTGTTGGATAATAATCATTGTTTCTTCAGATTGTTTGACTGATTGTCAAGATCAATTAATAAATTGTACTACAAAATGTCTTAACTCATATAAATTGACTGCAAATACAGATTAACATAAATAAGTTTGTCATGAAACATGTATGTAGATTGAATAAAGACCTTGCTAAAGAAAATGTATTGTTTAGAAATCTTGATTCAAATTACATATAATATTAATTATTTCATATTTTCAATATATTAAAATCATGATAATTCAATTTTCATTTTAATAAATAATAATAATTTAAATTAAATATCATAAACATGAAAAACATAATTATTGATCAACATATATTCCAATATTATGAACCTTAGATTTATCATAAATTACTTCTAAGACTATATCAATATCTTCATCAAAATTTTATTTTGTTTTTTATGAAAATAATACAATTTTTCTTTGTTAATTGTTTTCAAACTTTTAAATTTAAATAGATTAAAAATCAGAATAACGATAATTTAATAATGTATGTAATTCATAGATTGGTACTGAAGTATTAAAATTTAGAGGTTTAAATTAAATATTATCTAAAATCTCTTTATCTAATGTATTTATTTTTAATTCAATACAATCAACTAATTTAATGATTTTACTTTGACAGCATAATAAATATTAACCATATTCTTATTGTAATATTAATCCTAAATTTATAATTTCATTTTTTAATTGTGTAAATTTATCAAATTTCTTAAAATTTCTATGAAATCTTTCTAAAGGTTTTAAATCAATCAAATTTTAATCTATTCCTTCTGGAGCTTCAAAATCTAAAATCAAACTCAAAATAGTTTAATTAGTTTTTTCTATATCTTATTCCTTTTCAAGTATTTCTCTTATTTATTTAAAAAGTGACCTTGCTTCTTAAAATAAATATCTTAAATCTGGATAATCAATAATTTAATCAATTAATTCTTTTTTTACATATTAATTGCTTTCAATATCTTCCCTTTAATATTCATATAATAAATCTATTCTTTTAGCTAATTTTATTGGATTCCAATCACTATTTTATTCTTTACTCATATCATATAATTGAATGAATATTTCATCGAATTAGTTTTATATTTTAGACTCAAAAAATGTCATAAAAATTTCAAATAACTCTTTTGATTGACTTTCCAAATTAGCATTTTCCAAAGTTTCAAATTACTCAATATTTCCCAGTTATAATTCAAGTTCTTCATAAGTATTAGTCTGAACAAAGATATCAATTACATTTTTAGGAAAAAAACATAATGCTTAAGTAATATAAGTATGTAATAAATTAATTTCATCTTAAATTAATTTAGAAAATTTAAGGGAATTTAACTAATTTTTCATTTTCAATAAAGAGATTTCAACTGAAGAATAATTTTTTTAAGATAAAATCTACTTTAATTCTTCAATGAATTGATATTAATTTAATTACTGAATAGCTATTACTCTATTGTTAGTTTAAAAAATTAAATCATGATAATTTAATGTTTAAATTGTTATTTATTGTAATTATAATTTTGGATAAGCGAATATACTTATCTATTAATTCTAAATAACCTTTTTAATATCTAAGTATTAGACTAAAACATTTATATTATCATTCATAATTTGTTATCCTTTTTTTAATTATCTAATAAATTAATATTCAGTTTAGTATTTCTAAATGGATTATTCATAAAATTAATTAAGAAGACAAAGTCTCCTTGTTATTTTATTCAATGCTTCCTATTCTTATTATAATTGATGTTCCCATGCAAATTCTCCTATTGGTAATGTTAATAAAGTTTTAGTTTTCAATATTTCTTGTTTAAGATTTATATACATCAAATCAAATATTTTCATCATTTCCTATTCTTAATTAAAGGTTATTGGAATATAATATATTCCTTATTTCTGAAGAATATGTTCTTCCTATTTTATCTAAATAAAAAATTATTAAATACTAATATATAATAATGAAGTACTTATTGAATTTTTGGATTAAACTCATTGCTTATTTAAAATCAATAGGTGATTTATGTGAATATTCTTTTAATTTATTTCTAAATTCATCTAATTGATTTTAAAATTCTTAATTCTAATACTAATGTTCTTATTTTGATTAAATTAAAATTGATTTATTTTTATTCATTTATTAATTGATTACTTTTAAGTCTTTCAACTTTTTTATTGTTTTTTCTTTATATTTTCTAAACAAATTTTGAAATATATTTATTTAATTAGAACCTATTTACTTTATTTAAATTTTAAATGCATCAATATCTTAATCAAACAATACAATATCTGGCACTTTTATTTGATTGTAAATAGAGAATAATGTAATTAATTCATTTCTACTACTTTATAATGCTTTAAAAAGTGATGGACTCCATTTAATCTATTATCTTTTTATTTCTAAGAAATTAAATGTTTGCTAAGATAATTGATAATGCATAAAATCACTTAAATCTGGAATATATAAATCTCTTTCTAATTGATTTTTATAATTTTTAAGTGCATCATAAAAATCTACATAATCCATCTTTTTATAAGGTTAATTGGATTCTTTTTAATAAGGGTTATTTGGTATTTATTCAAAAAGCATACTAGTAATTAGGGGATCAATTCTAAACATAAATTATTTTTATGAAGAAATGTGTTGTTATTTTAAGATTTCTTATTCAATTAATTATACATCAATGTATTCAGTAATTTTAATAAATTCAATGTAATCATCAATTATTTTTAGATATTCATCTTTATTAAAATCAACATCCATTTGTACTACTTAAGGAAAATGTTGTTCTTCTGCTTCATATTTAGGATGAGATGATTGAAAATCAGATTTGAATTAAAATTCCTATTTAGATTCAAGAAATAATTCTTGTTCTTATAACTCTTAATTTACTTCCTTCAATTCATTTTATTATTCAACTTATTAAGATAATTCAATATATTAAGAGATTTAATTAGTTTATAGAAAGAGATATTAATTTTATGGCATTTAAGGAACTGATTATTTAAGAGAATCTTCATTTAATTAGATAGATTTATTAAACTTAGTTTAGTTTTTAGGATCAATTCGGATATTGAATTGCTCTTTTATTACAAAGTTATTTCCTTTTAAATTTTGAATCTTAAGGGATTAATGAAAGAGGTTACTGTTTGGAAGTGGTTGAAATATATTATGTTTCTATGATTTTTTTTAATTTTCTGTATTTGTAAATGCATGATTAGGATCATATGAATTAGATTGTTAAATCTAATTAGATACAATCAATTGATTTTCACTAGGATATTCTTAAGAGACATGAATTTCTGGATTTAATTTTTGAAATTATTCTTGGGTTTCATAATGTATATCTACAATAGATGGATTGTTTTCTTTTCTTAATTAAGTTATCTCTTAAATGGGTCTTGATGAATTCTTCCATCGATTATAAGAATACTTTCTTAAATATTCATGTGTTATTGACATTTAATTAATAATTGAAATAATTGTATTACTATTCTAAGGTATTTGCTTTCTTTTGAGTTTTTGTTTTAAACTAATGTTTATCTAAAATGAATTTAGTTATTATAGACTTATAGTATTTAGTATATCACATGCATATATAAATTATTTAGGAATAATCTCATATTAATCATTAATTATTCCAAAATCATTAAATGTCAGGAAAAGCAATCATATAAAAAGCTGCCCCATTCTTCAAAACAAATGCATGGTATTTTCTATAGATATATTCTTAAGGAATCCAATTAAAAATGCTATTGAATAAGTATAATTGACTGACTTCAAAGGCAAGTATTTATTACTTTTCTTCTATCCATTGAATTTCACTTTTGTCTGTCCCACAGAAATTATCTAATTCTCTAAATTAGCTAAATAGTTTAGAGAACATAATTGTGAAGTCCTTGGATGTTCAGTTGATTCAGTCTATTCTCATGCTGAATATGTGAAGAAGCCTAAAGCAGATGGAGGATTAGGAGGATTGGATATCCTCTTGTTATCTGATTTGACCAAACAAATCTCTTCAGATTATGGAGTTCTAACAGATAGTGGACTTTCATTAAGAGGAACATTTTTAATTGATGGTAATTAAAATTTACGTCATGCTTCTATTAATGATGCCCCAGTTGGAAGGTATAATAAATATCTATTTATAGAAATGTAGATGAATATTTAAGATTATTATAAGCATTCCAATTTGTTGAAAAAAATGGAGAAGTATGTCCAGCTTCATGGAAACCAGGATAAGCTACCATTAAACCAGATATTGAAAAATCAAAAACCTATTGGTAAAATACACATGCCAAAAATTGATATGAGTCCCTTTTTATAATATATATATATAAAAAATATATATTTTTATGTTAATAGTTTTTCTAATACATTTCTTATTACCATACCATTAAGCAAAATAAGTAAATATTAGCAATTGTTATGAATTAAAACTTCGAAAAAATGAATTTTTCTTTACATCATTCGATACTATATTTTTAGAGAGTAAAGACTCAAATTTTTCAATGCTTCAGCTTTAAAATAAGATATTGATAGAAACTTAAATCATCTAACATTATCCTAATTAAAATGCTATCATATTGCCAAACTTTATATTTAAAAAAGATGATAATAATTTAAACTTAATTCAACAATTTTGTTGGCTGAATAAGAATACTACTGCTCAATATATTACTTGTAAAAAGAGAATGCATAAATATCTAGTAGATAATCAAATTATTTTTGGTACTGAAGTAATTACCGAAATCAAATACCCTTCTAATGAAAATTATATTTGTGAAGACCTTTTTATAAATGAAATAAAAGTCATCAATATATTTTGTTTTTCTAATTCAAATATATATATTATTTCAATGAATTTAGACACCTCCTATACATATAATATCATTTAATAAACAAATATTAACTCATGCTCTAGAAAAATATTAAAAACTATTTAAGAAGATTAATTTATAATTGGTTATACTAAATGTAAGGATTGGAGTGTGAATTTTTATAAAGGATTTTCTATTCAAAATATCATCGATATTAATAATTTAACTAATCATGATAATTTTACTTAAAATGATAAGCTTACAAATATTTAATTATGCTAAAAGAATTTATATTTAATCTTTCGAAATTAGTATCTAGTGATTAATATTGAATCAGTTTCCACATAGTCTATATTTTTGTTTGGAGAACAACATTAAATATTTACTTTAATATTTGATAATACTTGTTCAATTTATAGTTAAGTATTCATTTCTGAAACTACTAGTAAATAGATTAGTGTATTTAATAATTCAGTTTATGTAAGTATAACTTAGATTCCTTAAAATATTTATCATTTTAAGAATTTATTGATATTTTAATATAGCTCAATAGTTTCTGTGATGATTAATTAAAGGATAATATAGAATTATTAATTGAAATTATCAACCTTAAAATATGATAAAATAAATAANTTCTTATTACCATACCATTAAGCAAAATAAGTAAATATTAGCAATTGTTATGAATTAAAACTTCGAAAAAATGAATTTTTCTTTACATCATTCGATACTATATTTTTAGAGAGTAAAGACTCAAATTTTTCAATGCTTCAGCTTTAAAATAAGATATTGATAGAAACTTAAATCATCTAACATTATCCTAATTAAAATGCTATCATATTGCCAAACTTTATATTTAAAAAAGATGATAATAATTTAAACTTAATTCAACAATTTTGTTGGCTGAATAAGAATACTACTGCTCAATATATTACTTGTAAAAAGAGAATGCATAAATATCTAGTAGATAATCAAATTATTTTTGGTACTGAAGTAATTACCGAAATCAAATACCCTTCTAATGAAAATTATATTTGTGAAGACCTTTTTATAAATGAAATAAAAGTCATCAATATATTTTGTTTTTCTAATTCAAATATATATATTATTTCAATGAATTTAGACACCTCCTATACATATAATATCATTTAATAAACAAATATTAACTCATGCTCTAGAAAAATATTAAAAACTATTTAAGAAGATTAATTTATAATTGGTTATACTAAATGTAAGGATTGGAGTGTGAATTTTTATAAAGGATTTTCTATTCAAAATATCATCGATATTAATAATTTAACTAATCATGATAATTTTACTTAAAATGATAAGCTTACAAATATTTAATTATGCTAAAAGAATTTATATTTAATCTTTCGAAATTAGTATCTAGTGATTAATATTGAATCAGTTTCCACATAGTCTATATTTTTGTTTGGAGAACAACATTAAATATTTACTTTAATATTTGATAATACTTGTTCAATTTATAGTTAAGTATTCATTTCTGAAACTACTAGTAAATAGATTAGTGTATTTAATAATTCAGTTTATGTAAGTATAACTTAGATTCCTTAAAATATTTATCATTTTAAGAATTTATTGATATTTTAATATAGCTCAATAGTTTCTGTGATGATTAATTAAAGGATAATATAGAATTATTAATTGAAATTATCAACCTTAAAATATGATAAAATAAATAATTTACTATATGGATATGATTATATCTAGAATTCTATTAAGTTCTTTAAATTACAAAATTAATTAGGATATTTTCAATATAATAACTATAAATATTTATTATAAATTTAAGCTTAAAGCTTACTATTTAAAGAAAATTATGATATTATTAGTTGTTTATAAATAGTAGAATAAGATAATTCTTAATTTTAAGGATATATCATTGGAAAAAGGTTGGATTATGGATTGAGTTGTTTTAGTGAAAATTACATTTCTTTACAATTTTCAAAGTTCCATATACAATCAAACGAACCTATTATAGTTAAAGTGGCTCCTAATTCTAGAATAGAGGCTATAAGTGATAGAAAAGAGTTGGAATAAATTTGTTAACCTAAAATTAAAGGATATAATTTAAAAGACTCTTCCTATTTCCTGACTTATTATAACAAAGGTTTTCATTCTCAATAGGTTGTCTGGAAAAATGATCAAAAATATATATTTTAATCATGTAGAGGCGAACAATTATAATAGAGTTTAGTTTAAAATTAGGAATAAACATAAGTATTTTATTACATAGGAACTATAGTATTAGTTTTTTTAGAGTTATAAGAAGTTAAGATTTTTGATTTTTAATAATCTCTCAACTCATATAAGATAATAAAATTACCTGAAAAGATTTCATAAATAAATTAATTCGATGATTAGATTGTTTTCCAACCAGAAGATAGTAATCATATATTTTTATTAAATTTGTCATAATTATAATACTTATTAGAGAAATTTGAAAAGTAGTTAAATGAAACTTAAGTTTTGTATTTTAAAAAAAGAGCTTCAAAATTTGTAATACAATATGAAAAACACCTTTATATAATATTTTAAGAAACTCATTCAGTATTCTCATTTTAAGATCATTAAATAATTTATTCATAATTTGAAAAATCTTCGATAGTTTTCTATGCAATAGATTAATTGTAAAATAAGATAATCCAATATTAATACAGAGATTAAAATTTAATATTTTAAGAATGTCTAAATCTAAATGAATATCATTATTAAATTTACATCCCGTTAACAGTTTCATGTAATTATGGAAGAATTATAATTGCAACTAAAAACTAATCTGGATAGTTTTTTCTTTTTATAATTAACTTAAAAGAAATGCTAACCTATAATTTGGATAAAATTATTGAAATAGGTAGATTAGAGTTTTTTTCTACACCCTAGTATCTATATTTCTATGATAAAGAGAAAAAAATTTAAATTTATTAATTTGATTACCTCAATTTCACAGTGAATATTTAAGATATAGATTAATATTAAAATATTTTAACAATTAACGAAAGCTTAATATTTTAATCTTAAATATAAACTTTTCCTCAATTAAATTAGTATATCGCATTGTAATTCAGTAACTATTGTTAAAAAATAAAGAAATTATCTGCAAGTTAACAAATATTGTATAGTAAATAACAATCTTCTATTTAATTAAGCTTTCAAGAGTATTTTACTGGTCCAATTTACAAACTTAAATTATTAAATACTTCTAATTTAGAATTACATGGGCCTTTTTTAAATCGATAATAATTGTAAAAATGCAATAATCCTTTAGATTAAACATCATGTTTCTAAATTCGTACTATTAAATATTAAGGAAATACTACTTTATATATATATTTAATATACTTAGAAAACGAATATAAAATACTAAAAATAGTTAATAATAATTATCTATTATTTCGTTTTATACCAATATCTTAAATGTATCTATTAGAAAATGATCAACTAATTATAATTATCCATCATTAAGATCTATGTATATTTTAATTTTATGAATTTAACCAACTTAATTCAATGTATTTAGAATAATCTATTCAAAATTATGAATGTATGGAGTTTCCGATATCCTAATGCAAGAAAGAGGGTAATTTAATAATGCTAAGAATTCAATAGTCAATACGATTATTTTTAATACATGAATAATAAGTTACAGAATTGCACTTTGAATTTTAAGATTAATATGATGATTTCTTTATCTTAAATAATACTCCGAATTAATTTTTGTTAATGAAAAATTATCAAGATATTTAATTTTGCTTAATTAGCATCTATTATTTAGATTAGAATTAATTACATTTTAATAGTAGTTATAAGTTAGATTAACAAAAATTCTAATTTGAATTATTATAATATGAATTAGAATCTTAAATTCTATTTTCTGATACTTAAATATTTTATAAGTCTTTTAAGATAGAGCAGCAATAAATAATCTCTAAAATAATAATTTTTTCCAAAAAAACTATTTTTATTGGATTGGTTGAATGCTAAATTTTATAGAAAGAATGCATTTACTCTGTAAGTAGAACTCTTAAAACTCCCGATTATTCTACATATGAAAAACATTAAAAATTTGATGAAGATTTTATCTATCTATTGATCAACTAAAATTATTACTTGTTTGATTTAACAATAAAGAATAGTATAAATCATATAGCTGCTTTTTCTGAGAAAAATTATGAAATATCAAAGTTTAATACTACACACTATCTTTTTAATTCAATAAAATAATCACAAGATATATTTATAGGATAGATTGGTTATGAGATAGAAATTTTAGAGGCTGGGTAAAAGTAGAAAGAAATTGAATTTAATTTATTTGCTTAAAATGAAATATCAGAAGAATAAATTTCTTTAATATTGTTTAATGATGATTTAAATATATCAATTTAGATAACAAAAACATATTTAATTTACCTATTGATTATGATATTTATTATTTTCATGATTTACTTTATTCGCAGATCAAAGCTAAAGTTATAAAATCAAGTAAATAAAACTAATGATTAATTATGAAATTTAATATAAATTATTGTTTGTGATTATTAATAATTATGTTTTTAAACCTATAAATTAAAACAGGAATCACTTAAAAAAAAGATATAAATTAAAATATATTAAAAATCCTTTAATGATATTTTTAATTTCTCACACAAAAACTTTTATTTATAAAACAATAAAATTCAAATGTAGACAATCAATAATTTTGTAAAAATAAAAGTTGGTCAATAAATTTAGAATCTCTTTGTTACATAACTTAGTTCAATCAAATTTAGTTATTTATTAGTTACAATTTAAAGAATGTTTGTGTAGATGGAGTGTTATATGTTGAAATATTTAATATTTATATTTTAGTTGATATTGATTTATGTTTAATAGTATTGATAAATATTTATGATTAGAGAAAAAATTATTAAGGTTTCGCAATTCATATGTAGATGTATTCATTCATCTTCAATTCACAATTCTATACTTAACATAGAAATTTTGATATCGATTATTTTTAAAGCCTAAGAAATTTGTATTACAGTTGATTAAAGTTTAAGTTTGAATAAAGAAATGAAGTATTCAAAGAATTATATATGAATTAGTCTCATCTTTTAATTTGTTAGATATTGTTTGGCTTTTGAGTAAAATTCTCAGTTTTACTTTGCACTAATTGTTTATTTATTTTTTTTTATGCACATTGCCTTTGCATCACTTTTTGTTTTACATTTAATACGAGAAGAGAAAGAGAGTACCTTTTCATTCCAAATTTTACACTATTGTTTTATCTATTACACTTCTTTGATATATACACCAGTAATATATTCTTCTTTGGAAATATTTTATGAAGTAGCAACAGGGAATCAAACTTTTATTACACAAAACTCAAATGGGATTTTTTTGATAATTTCATGTTCTTTAAATCTCTCTATATGTATATTGATGAAATTAATCCATTTATATTTTTCAAGGTCATAAACATTAATAGGAGATAACAATATTATAGTTTTAGAAAACTAAATGGTATATAATATAATCAAGGAAATTTTAATGATTCTTTCAGTTATTTTAAAGATTTATAAATAATAATAAATAATTAGAGTGATTTTAGTTTTTTTAAAGTAAGGAATATCCATTATATAATAAATCAATAAGAATAATTGTTTCATTCATGTATTGATAAAAGTAGTTTCTATAATTACAATATTTGGTCTATTTATTGGAATTTATATTTGTGAATATATATTATTAGTTTCCATTTTCTTATATATCACCATATAAATTTAACATAGACTAAGATTGAAGTACATAATGACTTAGAATCAAACTAATATCATAACACTTTAGGTATCACATTTAATTATAATTAAGTTAATTTATATATCATTAAATAAAGGGAATTTAAAAGAAAATTAAATCCTCACATCTATTGCATTCAAATTGCATAGATGTTCCAAATGTAAATAACCTTCTAATATGATAAATTGTTTATTCAAAAGGATCATAAGAGGAACATCAGAATTAAATTACTTAATTTAATATTGCAATTATTTATCAGAAAAATATCCAATTAAATCCTTAACAAAATTACTACGAATTTAAACCAGAAATTTGTATTTCATTGGAACTTCTTAAAATTTAATCAAGTATTTAAAATAACAAAGTGATTTATTACTTGAATTATCTGAAAAAGATGTATTTCGTTAAAAAAAAGAGAATATTACTAAATAATTAAGAACGAAAACAGTTTTTGAATGCTATTTTTCATAGGAATCATTTTTCCCTATTTTTGAAAAAGTTATCATGTAAAAGATTAACTTTTATAATCATTTAATAAAAGGATATGATAATATTAATACTTACATTAATGAAGCTCTTGCTCTTTCTTAAAATATTATATAGTGTAAGTAATTAATGAATCAAAAGTATGATATGATAAATGAAAGATTATAAAATTCCATCATCTTTGAGACATTAAGTATGAGAATTATATAAATATACTATTCTTCTATTTATAATAATTAATATCTATCTTTTAAAATTGAAAAGAAAATTGAAGAACAATTGAAAAATGAAAGATTTCGTTAAGATGAGCCATTAAGTAGTATTTAATTAATTTAAAGTAAATAATAGATTTATAATAGATAGAGTATTTATATTTTAATCAAGTTTAATAAAAAATAGAGGAGAATTTATTAATTTAGATACAAAGAAACTGTCTTGCTTCTTAGATGAACAAGAAGAAGATCTTAAATTAATTAAACATTGTTCCTAATTAATGCCATAATTTTTATCTGATATTCATGATGAACTAATTAATAAATATATAATATAGGGTTATACGTAGACTCAAAAAACAAGCAAGAAAACATACATTTAAAATTCAAAAGGGTATATAGAACCTTGTGTTATCAATATATATCCTCATTTTGATACAGAAAATAATGATCTCATGATGAATATTATTATGAGTAAAACATAATAAAATGATATGATATTGTTTGGTGTTGATGGATCAATTCATGGATTAACTAAATAGTTTTATGAAAGCGCTGCTAAATCTAATTATCACTTTATGAAAATATTTAGAAATGAAAAAAGAATTAACAATTCAAAAGATGAATCAAACATAAAATCTTTTTTAGAAAAAAAACCTTTAATCCAATATTATATTCCAAATATTATGTTTTAGATATAAGAATTAGTAAAGTAATATTCAAAGACTAAATCTTATTAGTTAACTAATTAAAAATCTACTTGGATAATTCCAAGTAATCATTAGTAATGTTTAATGTCAACTTAAAACTTATTGGAACCTTTTAAAATTCAAAATTCTTATTATGAGAGATCTTATAAAAAAAGAATTCCTTAATTATCAATATTGAAATAAAAATTTGATGTAAGTAGAAGTCGTTAAACATTTTATGATACAAAACATGTAGAATTGGATGATAAAGAAATTGATGGAATTCCTATCATTTTACTTTAACCATATTTATAATCCTAATTAATTGAAATTGTAGATTTTGGAGATGTATCAAAATCTTAATTTCAATTAGCACTTTAATATGATTTACAATTTAATACTTTTGAAATTTAACAAAAGAAAATCGGTTATTTTGTATTGATTTTAACAGAATTTAAAGTCTTATCTACTTAATCGGTCTTTTCTAATTCTGTTCATAATGAATAAAATTTTAGATCAGCAATTGTAGATGATTAAATATCCCAAAATCCCCCTTAACCTTAATCTATTACTTGTGTGAACAAATAAGAGTAATATGATGTAAATAGTGAAGTAAAATAAGAATTTAAGGCAGTAAATGATACTCCTGAACCTGAGGGTTAAAAGGAAAATGAGTACTTGAACTTCAGTAGTGCTAATCAAAGTTTTGAATAGCATTTGATTAAAAATTAGATTCCCTTAAGATCATCAGAAACATAAGGTTAAATGGATACATATAGAACATAATTAGGACCATTAGTATTGAAATCCAAATTTTCTGAAAATTATAATATAGAAGATATTGATTTAAATGATCATAATGAATAGGTAATTGCAATTTTAATAATTTAAGTTGAAAAAATAGAAACATTCTAAACTTGATCTTCAAATTAGTAAAAAAAAAGATGAAAAAAGTAGAAGCAAGTCTTAATTAAGAGAAAAATTATAATTTTATGAAAATAAAAAAGAAGAAAACAATGATTTTGCATCTAATCCATCAAGATCATCAGTTTGTTCAACTTAAAAAGAAACTTAATTTTTAGTTGAATAAATATATTCCAAAACTTAACTTATCTTGCCACTATAAAAAATTGTCATGATTTTGGTTATGATGTTGATTTGTATTTTAGTAATATCATTGGCAGACTATTTAGTAGTTGTAGAAAATCTATAATAATAAACAACAGGAGTAATGAATTTGTTAGAACCATAAAACATAACTTATTATTATTCTTCTGTCATTTATTAATTATGGTCAATTTAATTGCAATAATAAAATGTTATCAAACTCAGTGAATTTTAAGAACAAAGAAATTTGGAAACAGTTGCTTCGATGTTTGAAAATGGGAGAATATATTTAAAGCATTTAAATATAAAAGTTCCATAATTAGCCTAAGATTAAGGAATAAAAGAGTTTGAGATTAAATAAGTAACAAATAATATCCTAAATACTTTTACTACTAATGTTGAGAATTTTTATATTATGTTGAATTAAGTTACAGAGTCTACTTATAGAATGAACCTAAATTCTCCTAATCCACATTATGAAGAATTATATACATCTGGATTTATTAGATTAAATATTTTATAAGTAGCTAATTAAATAAATCACTTAGTTATTTAAATCATTGAAGATACTATTTCATCTTAAAATTAGATAGTATTAAATTTTGAAAAATTGATACTCATTTAATTATTTCTTGTTTTGCTTTTAATAGTGATTCAATTAAAATATTGGGTTTTCATTGATAAATTACAAAAGTCCATCCTATTTTTAGTGTCTCATTTAAATGAAAATTAAGCAGTTGAATAAATAGTTAAATTGATGGCTATTAAATCAATTTTGGATATTAAGAATTCTTAAAATTGGAAAATAGAGAACTTTTCTTAGATAATGATTGAAAATGAAGGAAAAAAGAGAGTCAAGTAGAAATAAATTGAATTTTCTGGCAAACCAAATAGTTCTGAATCATCTCTAACTTCAAGAATTAAAAAAACTACACACATAACAAAAATTAATTACATCATTATTATTTGGATTATTATTATTTGGATCACATATATATTAACTAGTTATTTATTATTTGTCAAAAATAATGATAATTTTTAACCATCCCTACATGCCACTTTAAAATATGGATAATTTAGAATCAAAATGGATATTGTAAGTCTTTTTGGAGGTCTTATTAAAACAGAAAATTTGTTAGCAAACAATAATCTATCCTAAATTAATTAAACAGAAACTTTACTCTTATTTAAAGAATGTAAAAATTCATTATTATAAATAATAAACGAAGTATCAACTACAATTTTAGAAAATGCAAATAAAAATAATTAAGTGAGTTCATTTGATAGTTTCTTAAATGATGATATTTGCCAAATAAAAGCTTGGGAAGAGATTCAATCTTGTGATCCTTCTAAATAGCATCTGTCTTATTCTAGGTAAATAACATCTTTATAAGTTATAAGGAAAGATTCAATACAAAATCTAGTTGTAAATGGAATCTTGGGTTATACAGCCTCCTTAGTAAAATACATAGATTAAGATTATAATTAAGAAATGAATTTACTTTAATATAATAGCAAAGATGAAAACAGTGTTACAATTTAAAGTCAATCCTTTTAAAATTATTTTCTATCATATTTTTGTGATACATAAGATACTTTTTTGGATTTTTTGACTTTGTTTAAAGCTGATAATTCCAATATTGCCCAAAGTATTATTAACTTAATGGAAATTTACTATTTAGTATTAGGATCTTTGTATAATATATTAATAATTTTAAAGCTATTTCATTTTTATGTTATGTGTAACCTCTATATGGATATTCTTGGAATAAAAAAAAATGATATCACTTAGATAAATATTAGTGTTAATTCCCCAAGATGTATTGTAAAATCAAAACATGAAAAATAGAATTAAACTAATATTTCGATGGTTATATTGAGTATATAATTTATTATGACTTATATAAAATTATATATATTTATTATACTAATTTGGATTGAAGTAATTACTTCATCTATTTATAATAATAAATTAAAATTAATTGTATGCTGATATCATTAGTATTTAAGATTCACTACCATCACTATTTATAATAAAAGAGATAATACCCATTTTCTCATAAGCTTTTCTATCTTTTGGAAATAATTACAAATATCTTTCCCAAACTTCTATTGCATCATCAAATTAATTCAAGGCCACAAGAAAGTCAGCTTAATTATATTTTAATTATATTTACCTTTAATTCTATATCCCTTGTAATCATTTTAATGTTTATTTATGTAATCATCATACACAGCTATTGCTCCTTCAATGTCAAACATCTAATGTAATAGATCAGCTAATATTATTATTTTATTTATCAAATTACCTTTTTTAATATATGCATCTAGATAATTAGGGTTTTTATGAATGTAATCATTCCATACTTAAACTGCTTCATCCATTTACTCGAATTGAATAAAAAGGAATTAAGCTAAAGTTTCTTGTCTAAAATATACCTTTTTATTGACAATATGTGAATTCTTCTTCTTTGTTATTAATTAAATACTGATTCCAAACTTCAATACTTGATTCCTTGTCTTTCAATTTAGCTAATAAATATGCTGTTGATTATATTATTTATATATATATACCTTATCTCTGATAGCCAACCAATTAGGTAGGTTCTAAGCCAATGAAGGATGGCCAAATTGATAGTGCTTCATCTATTCTTCCTAGTCCAATCAAAATTTAACACAAAAGTTAAAGACAACATATGGTTTTTGTTTTGTTATTATTTTCATGCTCTTTTTATATTTCTTTTATCAAAAAACGAATTTCATGAAGAGACAACTCTTAATATGATTCATTATAAATTTTTTATATTGCCTTTTGTAACCATTTCTGCTATTCATATGTATAAGTATCTGCTGAATCAATTACTCTCTTGATGAATTTAATTAAACCTTTATCATCATATCTACATAGCAGGGCTGCACTTTTTACTGTTTCAGATTCATTATTCAGATTTGTCTACTCCCAAATATGCTAAACTTTAACTCTACAACATAATTATGTTGTTATAAAAGAGTGTTTGTAATTTTTGGATCTATATAATGATTAAGCTAGTTCATGAGTCAAATGAAATACCATATTTGTATTTATCCATCATTAGTAATTCAAAAACAATTTATTTTATAATTTTATTTACAATTTTCTGATTCAAAATTAAGTTAAAAATCTTTTTAACATAGATTGAAATCAATATTATATTATATTATTGATAGGCCTAAAATAAGTTATCTTGTTTCTATATTATGTAATTAATATTTCAATATAAATAAATGCAATTTAACGTATTTATTATTAGTATTTAAATGAAAATTAGCTAATCTGATTTAAAAATGAAACAGTTTTATAAGACAACTCTATTTTCACGCATCTATAAACTTCTGCATAAAATCGAAGCTTAAAAATAATATTCTTATTAGGATTTGAATTCAATGATAAAATCAATCACACATAATCAGTTTATATAACTTATGTTGCATTTTGATCATTAAATATTTTTACTAGATATGGATAATATGATATAATATAAAATATATTTTCATTAAATAACAAAAAATTATATTTGTTAAAATTTATGTTGATAAATTAATTATTCTTATTTTTCAAATTAATATTGATACTAAAAATCTATGTTATATAATTTTTCTTATAGGCAAAAAGCAATTGAGAATACTTTAGTTTTGTATATCTGAAGATTTTAAATATACTTTTTATGTTAAAATACTGAATAACAATAAAAGTTTTTTAGTTTTTCAAAAATTTATCAACAAAAAATGATTTTTAAAAAATTAATGGGCTTATCAAAGAATAAAGTAGAAAATAACATTCTTTCAAGGTCCAACAATAATAGTGATCAAGCTTTATGTCTTGCCGATTCATAATATAATGAAAAGATTAAATCACACTTTTTAAGCGCTAGCATTTGTTTACAAAATTTTAAGAAAAAGGCATCTTTCTCTGATAATTCAACAAATCTGCAATAAAAAGAGAATTAAAAATTTACACTTTTTAAATCATATATATATTATTGAGTAATATTCTATAATCTAATTGTTCAGGATAGTTTTGGGTTGAAAAGCATTAAGCATAAAGTGGGAATCATTAGCTATTAAATCAGCTCAATTTGGTGGTTTAACTTACAATTAAGGATTTTGATATTCATTCTCATATGACAAAGAGGAATTTTAACCCTTTTATACTTTTGCTCCTAAATAGATTGTATAATTAATAAGTTGAATTAGAATTATTAATATTCAAGAATAAATTATGAAACTAATCTATTTGCAGCAGATATTAATGAGCAACAACAAAAAAGATTTAAAATATATTTCAATTTAACTGCATTTAGAAATAAGATTCGGCAAAATTATTTCCTAAATTTCTTGTTTTTACAAAATTTGACTTTTAAAAATAAGACAATATTTAAAAGTAATTAATTGCTAATTGATTAATGAACCCTTAAAAAGAAAGTGAATAACTTCATATTGATTTGTCATATAAATAGAATGATAACTAGTTTATGAAATACGAAATGGCAATAAATTTACAAGAGTTTGTCAAATCCTTTAATTAAAGAAGATTAGAAAAAGAATTTAGCTATTTATGTTAAATAACAGAGACTTAAGAACATGAGAAATTATTCTTTTGGAATGAAAAAATTCATCATTTGAATAGATATATAGATATATTACCATGTAAATCATAAATGAATTAATGAAGGTATACACACTATTGTAAAATCAGATGTAAATGAATAATTTTACATTAATGCAAATTATATTAGAGGAATAGATAACATTGATAAGAAATATATTGCTACTTAGGGCCCAATCCATTCAACTGTTAATGATTTTTGGCATATGATTTGGACAAACGAGGTAGGATTGATAATTATGCTCTGCAAATTGTATGATCATAATTATGTAAATATTCTTTATAATTAGAAATAATGTGAGAAATACTGGCCAGATATATCAAATAATTATGGACCTTATGAAGTAAAACTGAAAAAATCAGAAGAATTAAAATGTGGTTTAATATCGAATTAATTTATAATAAAATTCCAGTAATAAGAAAAATTAATACACCATTATTAATGGAATGGATGGCCTGATCTTGGAGTGGTTAATGAAGATTCTTTTGTTCTCATTGATTTTTTGGCAAATTAAGCTAATAGTTCCATCTTGACCAATAAAATGACTGTTGTCCATTGCAGCGCTGGAATCGGTAGGACTGGAACATTTTTGTCTATTTGTTAAATTAAATAATTATTAGATTAAAAAGAAGCAAAGTTATCAATATTTAGCATTGTTAGAAGATTACGAGAATAAAGAGCGTATATGGTTTAGACTGCAGAATAATACTAAATGGTTTATCGTTTTTCATTGTGGTTGATATAAAATTTAAAATATATTTGAAACAATCATTTTATGTGTTCTATTTTTATTCTCCTTGATAATTAATTCTAATTCAGTTGAATTTCTTAAAATAAAAAAAATAAATTTAGGATGAAGTTTGATGTATGATGTTCTGAATAAATAAATCAATGTTAATTTATTTATCAATTGTTAAAACCACTCACATTAACTTGTCTATCATATTCAATTTCTGAAATTTTCTTAAAGAATATAAAATTCTTATTCTTTATTATTAGAAATCTAGAAATAAGAATTTATTTAGAGGGAATGATGTTTTATCAAGAGAGTAAATCATAAGTTGAAAAATTAGTTACTCTCCTTAATATGGTTAAGATGCAAATGTATGATCATTGTTAATTTTAATCAGAATCCGAAATCAAACTTAATTTTCCACTTGACTTTAAAATCCTTTTATTAGAACTTTCAATTACTAAGATTTATTTATTGTATCCAAANATTTTACATTAATGCAAATTATATTAGAGGAATAGATAACATTGATAAGAAATATATTGCTACTTAGGGCCCAATCCATTCAACTGTTAATGATTTTTGGCATATGATTTGGACAAACGAGGTAGGATTGATAATTATGCTCTGCAAATTGTATGATCATAATTATGTAAATATTCTTTATAATTAGAAATAATGTGAGAAATACTGGCCAGATATATCAAATAATTATGGACCTTATGAAGTAAAACTGAAAAAATCAGAAGAATTAAAATGTGGTTTAATATCGAATTAATTTATAATAAAATTCCAGTAATAAGAAAAATTAATACACCATTATTAATGGAATGGATGGCCTGATCTTGGAGTGGTTAATGAAGATTCTTTTGTTCTCATTGATTTTTTGGCAAATTAAGCTAATAGTTCCATCTTGACCAATAAAATGACTGTTGTCCATTGCAGCGCTGGAATCGGTAGGACTGGAACATTTTTGTCTATTTGTTAAATTAAATAATTATTAGATTAAAAAGAAGCAAAGTTATCAATATTTAGCATTGTTAGAAGATTACGAGAATAAAGAGCGTATATGGTTTAGACTGCAGAATAATACTAAATGGTTTATCGTTTTTCATTGTGGTTGATATAAAATTTAAAATATATTTGAAACAATCATTTTATGTGTTCTATTTTTATTCTCCTTGATAATTAATTCTAATTCAGTTGAATTTCTTAAAATAAAAAAAATAAATTTAGGATGAAGTTTGATGTATGATGTTCTGAATAAATAAATCAATGTTAATTTATTTATCAATTGTTAAAACCACTCACATTAACTTGTCTATCATATTCAATTTCTGAAATTTTCTTAAAGAATATAAAATTCTTATTCTTTATTATTAGAAATCTAGAAATAAGAATTTATTTAGAGGGAATGATGTTTTATCAAGAGAGTAAATCATAAGTTGAAAAATTAGTTACTCTCCTTAATATGGTTAAGATGCAAATGTATGATCATTGTTAATTTTAATCAGAATCCGAAATCAAACTTAATTTTCCACTTGACTTTAAAATCCTTTTATTAGAACTTTCAATTACTAAGATTTATTTATTGTATCCAAAAAATGTCAATTTATTTGATCTTCATTAATTGAAATTCCATGTATCAAAGGAGTAGATTCCTTATAGTTTATATAAAACTATCAAATAATGAATACTACTTGTTTAATTAAAGAATTATTTGTGCTTTTCTATTTATTCAATTGTATTAATTTTTTCATTCAATTTTAACATCATAAATCTAAACTCATTTATTTAAATAATTTTTTTATTGGAAATTGAATAAAATTTACTATTTACAATCCCCCAATTCTATCGATATTTAGTTTGAATTTGTTTAAATCTGTATAGGTTGACTAAAATATGATATTAGGATTTCTTTTTTTGATTCCATTTTCATTACCTGTTAAATTTGCAAATTGTCATTATAGAATCCTAGCAATAAGCTAGAAAATTAAATTAATAAACTTAAATTATCAAAGGCATTGTATTTAACAATGTTTTGTATAAATTACTATAGCCGAATACTGTTCAATTTATCAGAAATAGGACATTTAGGGGATAATATTAACAAAATATCCTGTAGTTTTTGGCGATGTCCCTTTTTAAATAAACTAAATGATCCTCTAGGTAAGAAAGCAAAATACTAATTTTATTTTACAAGAAAAAAAAATTAGTATATACCTTTTTTTTGAAAAAAATAAACTAAAAAAGTAATTATACCAAAAATCAATAGAATATTGGGATAATGTTATCTGAAATTAAATTCTTTTCTATCTCTGACCTATTCATAAATAAAATTCCTTATTATTATTCTGATATTTTTCAACTATTCAATTTTGATTATATCTTAAATTATGTAGTTTAGGAAAAATAACATAATACTTTCATGATTATTTTTCATGTTTATAACTAAATATCCAGGCTTATTAAAGAATTGACTCAAAAAATAAGGGTGAATAAAATTTAGAACTTTTGGATTAATAATCCTCATTTTTTAAATAGAACTTTATTAATCATTTATTACTGGCAAGATGACTTAAATCCAATATTTGTATATTTAAAATCTAAATGTGCAAACTTTATTTTTTCAACTACTCATAGTGAAATTTACCTTCTAAAATCAGTATATGAAAGAGTAATTTAAGAAGGTTTGTAGAATAGTATATACTATAATGAAATCATTGGTAATAATTTTACTTTTGGTAAATTTGATATTCTAATTAATCAAAATATGATAGATGGACTTTCTTAAATAGTAATCAAATAATTTAGGTTTAACTCTAATACTTTGCAGTTTAACCCAAATTTTTAAATCTTTGAGATGTTTTTTGCTTAAATTATTTATATAAATTATAAATTAAAAAATAGTATTTTACTCGTTTTTTAGAAAAGTTTTAAGGAAATCATAAATCAAATTGCTAATTATATTAATATAATTAAATTATATATTTTCTCTTAATTTTTATATTTGTTAAGAGTCGTAACTTTACTTACGAAATTTGTTAAAGGAAATGGGAGAATGTGAAAAGATGTAACTCAATTATTATGTGACTTATAGATATAAAATATAAATAAAACTTTAATTATTGATATATAAGGTATAATAAATATAATTTCACCATTCATCTACAAAACACTCTCAAAAGTAAATTTAAAAGACAAAAATGTATAAGCTAAAATTGCTATAAAATTGATAACTCTTAAATCTTAATTGCTTTGGGAATATTTATAAAAATCCTGATACAAAATTAAGGATAATCAAGATTTATTTTAATCACACAAAAAGTCTATTCACCCTAAATTTTTTCAAGTAGTGTCTAATTCTATAAAGCTTTTAGGATTACAACATAATATCTCATACTCTAATCTGTTGTCAAATCCAAAATATCTTTGCAAATTTAGGAAGAATTAAAATTGAATTCATTGCTTAATTTAATAATTTACCGAAGTGCAATTTGTAGTATTCAATGTTAAAGATGAGATAAATAGATTTTAAAATAAATAATAAATGTTCATAAATCATCTCCTCTGAATAAATGAGGAGACTAATAAATTAATTTCTTTTGATTCAATAAGGGAAGGTAAGAATTATAACTACAGCACTATTCAAATTAAATTAGCAGAGCATTAACGATTTAATTTAATCAAGAAAATCCTACAGTCATTATGAGTGAAGATTGAAAAAATATAATTTTTTTAAGATTAGGAATTAGTATTCAGAAAATATTCAAATAAAAATTCAAAAATATAAAAAAATAAAAAAAATAAAATAATTCAATAGTTAAAGCATTTTTAATTATTAAATAATGCCCTTAAAAAAGTGATAGGGTATGGAAAATTGATTTAATGATACTTTTTTATTCTACAATTAGTAAATAAACTCTACTTTACATTTAAACCAATTTTAATTTAGATATCAAAATATCCAGTTTGTGGAAAGTATTGAATCTTTTCCTCTTTCTAATCACTTCTTCAAAACCTTTATATAATTAATTTAAAATAATTTATAAGGATCTTGACCTCTTTTTTATTTTATTAAGTTTTTATAAAATTAGAAAATGGGTTTCTGAAATCAAATATCTTCCAAATAGAAAAAATTTATCAAGTAGAATTTTCCCCATTTGATAGATTTCATAATTAAATTAGGATGAGCTATTTTTTGCGGTACCATCCTCAATGAGAAAGGTTAACTTAATACTTTAAGTCTAATTCCAACCTTCCAATAAGTATTCTATAAGAATTTAAATATTTGAGTTCAGTTAAATCAAAAGTTGCTCTAATCTGTATTCAAACTTCCGTATTGGTTCATCCTCCATAATATCTCATCCTATATATTTATGAAATGTCTAATGCAATTATGCAATACTTAATTATACTTAATTATAGGTTGATGAAAATTGATTAGGATTATAGACATATTTTTGAAGTTTTTTTTTTTAATAACTTAAGAATTATTGAATTCCATAATTATCATTTCAATCGCTACAGTCTTTTTAATAAATATTGTTAGAGGGAAGTTTTTTCTTTCTCGAAACTAATATGAAAGAATTCTATATCTCCCAATTTATTTCACAAATTTCGCATTTGGCTTCCTATAAGAGGGCTCGAAGAAACTAGGATGTAAATTTAAATATCATCCACTAAATTGAGCCTAAGTCTAAATCAGTTTTATTATGTAAGAAGTTTATTATTACCTGGTTTTTTATCTTTAATCTAGATAGTATTATTTTTTCATGTCCCTTACTGATCCTCTCCATAATGATAAAAAAATTTTGAAAGGTATGTCAAGCCAAAAATTAATTTTTTTAATTTAATTTTAACTAGTTATTTAAATAATCTTTGAGGCTGATTGAACCTCTTCTTATAATTATGCTTAGTTCAACGTGATTTTGAAATTCATTTTGTTTATAATACAAAGGCTATCTTGTGAATGAAAAAAAACTTTAACTTTTGGAGATCTCTTGAAATTAAATTAACAATTGATTTTAATAAGCAGATTTTATTTTAAAATAAAGATAATTAAAATTATAAACCCAAAAATAACAATGCACTTTTTTTTTTTTTTACTTTTATTGTTGATTTTTGGAAAAGGATTTCAATTTTTATATAAAGCCAAATATCTAAAAAGAATAATTTAAATTAATCAGTGTCACCATATGCAATATCGCTTTAATTTTGCGATTAATGACATGGCCTGTTTATTGCAAGGTATACAATAAGTCTTAAATTCAAGATACTTAATATACTAAAGATTATCTATCTCTTGTTTTTTTTTTAAGCTGGATTTAATCTTAAAATATTTGATCCGTAGAAAATGTCATCATTATCTCTCATTTTAATCGTCAATAAAATCATTTACAAAATTTAATTTTATACCTTCTTCAACTAAAATTTTGTTGAATCAAGATATAGAGAAGAATACATAATGTTTTTATCAAAAAAAAGATTCAAAATATTTTTCGAAATAATCAAATTTTGCTATCTCTTGTTTTCAATCCAAGTATGTTAAATTATAAATATTATCATTTAGAAATCTTCTCTTTATAAAAATATACAAAAAAAATAAGCAACTATAAAAGGATGCTAAAAATATAAAATATAAATTCAATATTTTAATAACTATTATTTAAATAATACTAACACAAATGCTTTTTCAAAATATATTAATTTCAAATAAGTTATAACAATAATTATTATAGTCTATTTTGGAAAATGTTGTCTGCTTACAGAAGTAAAGGTATTATCCCATTTAAGGGAATAACACACATATAATCGCTCATATTCATTATGCTCAAATCAGTTTATGACAAAATATGCTTAACAAATCAATGAATAGATAGTTTCCTATATTTTTTTACTTTTTTATTCACTTTATAAGTTTTCAAACCAATCATTAAATTCCTCCAGCTTTTTAAATTATTTATTCTTTTAATCTTATCATAGGGTTTTATTATACTCATATATAATGCATCAGGAATATTTTTAGGTAATCATATTAGTTATTTAAAAAAAATTTTCTCAATTTTTCAAAAGATTATCTAATTTTTTATTTAAAACTATGCAGATATCAATTTATAATTAAATTATGGTTGAATATTAATCAAGAATAAAAAGGAATCTAGTTCTGAAATCCATTTTTCAAGAAATTATTAACAACTTGTACACTTTAAAATTGGCACTCAACTTGATACCCTGAATTTATTATAATATCTTGCCTAAGTGGCTAATTTCTATTCCTTAATATCTGTACTATTTCCCAATAGGATGAAATAGTAGGAATATTTACCTAAGTTCCATAACCCTTTACAAAGCCATTCTGCTATTTCAAAATTCCATTTTAATGAAAATTTGATAATTTTTCATTATTAATTATCGGGGCTTTGAAATAAAAGAAGACGAAATTATTTTTTTATTAGGAAATTATGGATATATTTTATTGAGACGAATTAATCTTGTCCATCCAAATTTCTATTACAAAAGAATGACTGTTCATTTCATCTCTCACATATCTTCAAGTTTCAATTTTCCACAAATTAATGTGTTATACCATCAAATAAGTTACCTTTATAATATGTTAGAGAAGGTAGAGCAATGGTTAATAAAAGACTGAACTAGATAGGCAATATAAATTCATATGAACATCCTATCCAACAAAATTATTTAGTTATAATCTACAAATAAACTAAATATGTCTCCTCTTTTATTGTTTTTCATAATAACAGTTTATTTTATTAAATTGAAAAATACCATTCTCTCAGCTCTGAATAGTTAATTAAAATTTTATGTTAACTCCACATAATAATTCTTAAAAATCAATTTTCTCATTTGTATCCCACTGTTATTTAAAATTTACTTTAAAAAACATTCAGTTCCTGTTTATATTATAAAAAGTCACAAAATCACATGATTATGACAGTTTATTGCATTCGGTTATTACTAATTATTTATTTATTCTTAATTATTAATTTTCCCGCTGGAATCATCATTTTTATGTATTTAAAACTCTAATTTAACTAAAGCATAATCAAAGATTTTGCTCATAATACATTAGTTTAATGCTAATACATCTTTATTGATTATCAAGTGAAATTTTAAAGTAACTTATTGACAATTAATTTTCCTTCTAAAACTTTCCTTAGCATATATGAGAATCCTTTAATACATAGAAGGATAATTTTTATAGTTAAATTCTCCCTCAGTATGAGTAATTGATTTGTATTCGTTTAACTCAATATTTATGATAATGTTTCATCAAACCATTTTTATTTTGGATAACTTCTAAGTAACATTAAAATTATTAAACCTGCAAATTAGGTAACTGCTCTTAAGGCCCAAATATTCAAGCTATCTTTAATCATAAATAAGTTTAATATATCTAAAGACTTAGAATCTCTATGTATACCTGTAAATATACCACCGGTATGTGATGTGTGCTATTCATGGAGGTTTAATATTTATGTCCATTATCAATAATTTCATCTCCCTTTTTTAATTTCTTGCTTATCATTTATCTTCTATTAATTGCATTTTTTTTTGTGTGATTAATAAGATTAATATGATTCTTATTTGCATTTCTTGCAAAAAATTAGTCCCCATAATGCTGCTCACAGGAGTTCGAGCTAACTTCGTCTTATTATTATTAATTTGTTTAAATTTATTTAACTCTAAAATTATCTGAATATTTCTTATGTGATTTTTATTTAATCAAATAATATTATATGAAGTGGTTTACTCTACTACAATTCTAGGATTTATATTTAATTCATTCTCAGATTTTTTAATTTTTTTTCTTCTCAGTACTTAACTTTCATTGTTAAGAGATAAAATAGCTTCCATTATCTCATCTCTAAGTTATTTTTTCTAGGAGTCTAATATTTATGATAGAATTGTATAGATACCTAGAGCCTTATATAATAGTCTCTTTTTCAATATCTAATTTCAGTTACTCAATTTCCTTTTAGATTATTGCTTCATTTCTCGAAAATATTAAATTGAATTGTTCAATTTTTAATTATAAAGTTTTCATAATCTCAAAATTCAATATGTTGCATTAGATAGGATAGTATGAATGAGTTAATCATTTATATTTTTTTACCTTTATGATGAAGATTGGCCATGGATTTAGCTATTGTATTGGGCAGCAAATTCAAATTCAGCTATAAATTATTTTTATATATAAATAAAAAATATAAAGTATATTAGATGTGTATTAAAAAAAATGAATATAAACATAAATTATATGAATTTTGATATATTTTTTCTTTTTAGGTTTGAAATGTTGTTATTCTTAAGATTTTATATGCATAAAGTTGGATATGTAAAATACTAAATTTATCTATCAATATTCAAAAATTTGGAATAGTTTGTTATTTAATGTGTAAATTTGACTTATTGGATAGTTAATTCATCAAGAATTATGTTTTCTAAAATTCATGGATATTAATTTCTTGTGAACATAATCATGAAAGTAAAAGTGATTATACATTATCTAATTGATTGTAATGCCTAATTATTTAAGAATTATAAAAGATTTTTTGAAAGATGCCTCTGAATGTCTTTATAATTCACATAGAGCTGAAATTATTCAGTATTTAATATTATTAGATGGTTATTAATAATTTTGGGGGTATAATACTTATTTGATGATTAATTATCTTTTCATTATTTTATATTCAAATATACTTTAATACCTAATAATAAATAAAAAAAAGTATTGTTGAATCTATTAGTTTTAACTTTTTTTTTGTAGTTTAGATTTCTTCTAGAATTACCATTATTGTTTAAATTCTTAACATATCTTTTTTATTCTCTTTAAAATTAAATATTACTTTATGATTTATGAACTAAAAATCCCTAGTATAAATAATAATAAATTAAGTAAATCTATCATAGTATCTTAGATTATATAAGCATACAGTTTTGTTAATTTATTTTAATCTCTTCATTGTGCTTACTATTCTCTGTTTGGATTATTAATTTAATGTAGTATCATTTAACATTAAATATCTATAAATGTTAATTAATAAAAGTGTTTTTTAAGGAGATCTCAATAAATATACCCTATGAATTTTGAGAAATCAAAATAAAGAATAGAGCAAAAAAAAGATATAATCAAATAAATATGAAGAATAAATTAAAATAATAATTGTAATGTTCTTTATGAATAATAATTATCACTTTTACTTAAGGTCTTCCAAAAAGCAACTACCTTTTGATTTCAATAAAGGTTTTAAATCTTTTCCTTAATGGTTTATAAATTCTCCTTATAAGATAAGAGCACCTTATGCTTCCAATATTATAGATGAAGATATAACAAGATATGAATAATTAGAGACTAAGTAATAATAATACAATAAATACCTGGTTGAGGATTGTTCTAAAAAAGTGGTGCTTTAAATTAAGCAAGAATATCTTTATATTTTTTGTCAGTGGATGAAATTTCTTTCCCATTCTTAACATCCCATAGACGGATAGA
>CAJJDO010000126.1:310542-335158 GCA_905183005.1 Paramecium pentaurelia | reverse complement strand
CCCAAACCCAACCCCAAACCCAACCCCAACCCCAAACCCAAACCCAAACCCAAACCCAACCCCAACCCCAACCCCAACCCCAAACCCAAACCCAAAACCCAAACCCAAACCCAAACCCAAACCCAAACCCAAACCCAAACCCAAACCCAAACCCAAACCCAAACCCAAACCGCAAAAAGATTTCAATTCATAAGATATTCCTCACTTAAATACTTCCATACAGATTCCCATATCGCACATTACATTACAGCATCTAAATTTTGAAAATACAGACATCTTTTATAATTGGCTAGAAAAATTATAAAACTAAGCTGAAAGTAAATAGATTGAAGAAAGCAATTGAACAGATAATTATGGATACGAAGAACTGCAAAAAAGAAAACTGAGCAATAATATAACTAGTTAAATAATCAAAATTTATATTCTCCATATATATTAATAAATTTAAGATTATGAAAGTCTTATGCTTAAGCTTAGAGAAAATGTATGAATGAGAAAAATAAATAATTAATATCAGATATAATAGTAGTAACAATATATAAGCGATATAATTAATAATTTCTAACAGTATTTTTGGAAATTTATATTTTCGACTGATAACTACTTGTATTTAATAACTTTGAGATAAAAATTCATGTTTAAGTATCTATTTTTCCTATTCTCTTTAAAATTAATCTTTCTTATGGACTTCTTATCTACTTCTATGTAAAATAAAACCCTCTATTTAGATCTGTTTTCTAATTAAGGTTCCATAATTTCGAATCACTTTTTACTTCTTGAGAGGATGAAATATATAAGAAATGATTAATGATTGCCATCAATCTATTCACTGTTTCTGATTATTTTCCCTTTTAATAATTCTATAAAAGTAGTTTATTCTTAGAGTAATCAGATGCAATAACAAAAGCCGAATGAAAAATGTATAGTGGTGAATCAAATTCATAGAAGTAATTAGATTTATCATCATAATCTTTTCTTTAGATTTTAATAGATTTAAGATACCATTTTTAAGATCAAACAATAAATATTTTTTTGGATAATCAATATTTTAGAATGAAAAAAATGAATATTTCGTAGACCATAAACCAATTAATTATTATCCAAAAAAAGAATAAAAATTGTTTCATTATTTTTGAAAGATAAAAAAAATTTCATGTCTTCTAAGTATCTTGTTTTACCTTAAGATTGAGTAATACATGAATAATTTTTACTGCAATAAAAATAAATTTTTTTTTTCTTTAGGCATAAGGAAAAGGATTAGTTGAAGAAAAAGTCTTGAGAATAGGAAAGATTATTCAAAGTATTAATTAATTATAACCCAAAAACTCCTTTTCTTAGAGATTAAGAATATCAATAGATATATATGTAAACATTATAATATATAATTGGAGAAAGATATGCAATTACATCTATTGAATAGGAGGCCTATTAGATTATTTATTAATTTTTTTCAAAGATTAAAGTTATTTTACTTCACTATAAGAAATCTCACTTTAAATTGAATAAATTACTAAATTAATAATTGTTAAATTACTATACTTTGATAAGTTATAATTAAATTTTAATATTGTAATAGAAATTTATAATTTAATCATTTATGAGTTATTACACCAATTATCAATTGTACTAAGCTCTTGATTTCATTAACATAAGACTTTAGGAACAAACATGCTAAAATGTAATGATTAAATAATGCTATAAAGTAGAGATTTAAATATATTATCCAAATACTGGATCTGCAAAGATCTTTCAGATTAATTAAAAGAATTTAAGAAATTGAAAATACAAAAGAGCTACTAAATTATTTTTTTGATATATCGAAAAAAATCTAATTAACAATTCTATTATAAAATTTCAATAAACATATCTTAATAGAATCCCTAAATATCTATGATAGTGGTTAGATTAGATTATTAAATTTGGAAGTATATCCTTGGTTAATCTTTATCAAAAGGACACAAATCAATAATCACAGCAATCATAATAATTTGGATAGATATGATTATTATTTAGTATTGGCAATTAAATATTTGTTTTTATAATTTTGGTTATTATTAAAATAAAACAAATATAACTTATACTAATTTAATAAATTAAATCTTAAATTGATTGATGAATTAATAATAAATAATAAATTGAATAATTTTTTAGTAAAGTATTATCTTAACTATTGTTTAAGACTGATTATAATTTGAAGGAGAAAAATAGAAAAGAATATTAAATAAAATGAATATCATATAAATATTAGAATTCAAATAATTGCATAATTATTAAAGAGTTCATCTAACTTTTGATGGCCAACAAAAAAGTAAACAAGTTAAAACAATGGATTAATAACCTAATTTCTCATTTATTAAGTAATATGTTTAAAAATAATTATTCTTAGGAATATCATAATTGGTTCCAAAATGATATAAAATAAAACGAGTGAACTAATTAAAATGATAGAAATTTAAATATTGATTATTTAAAGGTCTTTTTAACTAAATAGATATAGATTGATATTTACCAATTCTTCAATTAAAGAATAAATTCCAGATAACAAAGGAAATGTATTAGTAAATAGAAAATAGCAATTAAAATACTCCATTTTCCTCCAAATCTGTAAATAGACTAAAATATCTAGAGAATAATTTTAATAAATAGAAAAGTTCCGCTATTGATGAGTAAGATTCCATAGATTGTAATTTCAGCTAAAAAAGATATTTCCAAAAACGAGAATGGTATCAGCAAACTTATTTTGATCGATAGTTCCAAAAATCGATAACTTTTAGTAAGGATGATACTTTCTGTAAAAAAAAAGGATAATATTTCATGAATAAACTATATATTAAAAATAAAACTTACTTTGAATGATTATTTGAAAACAGAAAAATGTCCTGGATAAAAGTGTAAAATTTTAGCTTTTCCTTATTTTTGAGTTTCGTCTCCGCTAAGATCTGAATCTACTCTGTTAAATATTGGTTTTTATTTTGATTTAATTTCTATTGAGACTAATTCATAATAAAAGAATAAAGAAAAAGTAAGGAAGATGCCTTGAAATAGTAAAATTGGTTATTCATTTAATTATAAATTTGAATTATCCACTTTATATTCATTAAAAGAATTTGATGTGAAATTTTATTAGATAATTGAATTGTTGAGGAATTTTATTAAAAAAATGCTTCCTAATTTTTGACATTTACAAGAGACTTAAACAGTTTGATTATCAATTTCTTCAGTTAAGAAATCACATTTATAAAATTATTCGTCTTAATGGATATTAACACAATCATAAGAGTAAAGTTTATCTTATGGAACTTATTCTTAACAGTATGGAGTTTTAAACATATCGATCATGTATTATTTAATTGTATCTTGATATTCTATATAACGATCCTTATAAAGATGATTCTATAGATTGGTTTTCTTGTAATTATATTGATCAATTTCAAGGGTAGTTAAATTAAAGAATGTTTGCAATTTTGTTTATAATTCTTGAGATAGATTTAAATAGTTGTAATTTAATTCTATTTATTCCTTTTATACAAAATCAATCAAACCATCTAATAAATCTCTATCAATATCGAATTAGTTATTTAAAATATCTTTAGTAATTTTTGATAATTACCATTTCAGAATTTATCCATTAACAATTAATTGAAGACCATTTACTTTTGCTTTTGCATTCACATGCATTGCAATCTTTTCAATAAGATTTATTAATCCCTCTGCTATATTAATAATCTATTCTTTATCTTATTAAGAACTAACAATAGCTGTAGGAATTTTGAGGAAAATGTCATCAATCAAAAGTTACATAACTAATAAAGAGTCCAATATAGCATCTTTTTTCTAATAAAGTTTTTCATCCAAGAACACTACATCTTAATTTATCTAATCATCAAAATTAGTTGACTTTATTATCATTTTCTGAACAATAGCTATAATTTATTTTAATTCTGCTTGTAAACTAGTTGGAGTGACAGTTGACTAAGTATCAGCATGTGGGATTGCGAAATAAAAAGTTTTTGTAGAATTCTTAAAACAACTTTCTGAATTATCATTCAATAATCTAATAGAAGTATTGGAACTATTATTATCTTGAATTAATCTTTTATATAATTTAGTTGTTTGATAAACTAATAATTGATCATCAATATTATCAGAATCCAAAAAGGTTTTGATTTTTGAAAATAACTCTTAAGACAAATTAATACAATATTTTTAATCTTAATGATTCAATAAAATTTCTAATAGTAAAGAAATTTGTTATTTAAAATTATATTAATTTATTATTATGTTGGAACAATTCAGAACAATCTTTGTTACATTTAACTATTTCTCAATATTTAAGTATGATCCTTTGGAATCCATTGCTTATATTAAAAGAATGCCATCAGCTTATGGAAAATACCCTTCCAAAATATTTGAACTTTAATAACTACTCAAAATTAATGAATAATCAGATTTACTATTCAAAAAATCAATTAAATCTTAATTTTTAAGAAAATATCTCAATTAATATGTAAATGGAGCTGCATCAGAAAAATCACAAATTGTAATAATCTTTAAAGGTCTCAATGCTTCAACTGTTTATTCACTCAAACTCACTAAACAAGTAGGAGGTTAATTAACAATTAACTATAGATCCTCTTAACTAGGTATAATTTCATTTGTAAACTAAGCCAAAAATTTCAAATTTATTTATTTTCCTTTTGTAAATTCCTAAAAATAATCAAATATTCGTAATTAGTATTAAAAGTATTCCGATTGTAATATCTTAATGAGTTCAAAATTATAAATAATAGCTACTTGATATTCTAACAGATACTATCGATCTTAAAAAGGAATATTAATAGTGAATTCCAAATTTTCATAGTTATTGACTGGTCTCATTAAATACCCTTTACTATAAGTAACATTTAATAGTTTAAAATCATTATCTAGATAGACAATATTTTATTTAAATTTATAAGTAAATTAATTTTTTGAAGCCACTACTGTCCAACTTTAAATAGTATAAGGCTGTATTGTTTATTTGGGAATTACTTGGATACTATCTGTTTTATTTACTTTGATTATTTTTTTATTTAAATCCATACAAAATGAATTCATCGTCAAGTCAACACACTCAACATTAATTTATATACCTGAATCTTCATTCCAGTCATATTAAGTATCTAAATCTCTACATGATATGTATATATAAGTTTCTTTTCTATAATTCTAAATCTTTTTTGTCCCATTAAATTAACAAAATATACCTCCTGAGCTAATTTCAAGTGTAATATTTCTTGTAATTGAAAAGTTAAGCAAAGGATCAATCGTTGTTTATTAGAAGGTATAAGCAATTCTGGAAGTCAATGTATAATTTTAGATTGTAACATTAAAGAAACTTTGACGTGTGATTTCTTAATATTTTACTCTTGAAGGCCTTGAATTAGAATTGTTTCTATATACTTCAACTAAAGATAATTAATATTCAGAATTATCAATTTAAGTAATTACAGATTCAGAACAATCTTTTTTTTTAATTTAGAATTGCAAAACAATAGTTTCAAAAGCATAATAATAAGGTTTCGAAATCCAAAGTATAGTGGGAAATTGACCTGAATGAGTTTACAATTTAATCATTTATATTGTCTTTGAACCTACAAAATTTTGAAACTCTATATAAAGGGTAATATTGGACTGTTTTGGTAGAGTTTGGAATGGAATAACTAATTCTAACATTTATAAACTAGTTAATGAAGCAACAAAATTATCAAGATCTCCATTTCCATTAAATCCATCTACAGAGTATGTCCATTTTATTCCAATAAATCCTCTAAGTCCATCATTAAGTTTTGATTTCATAGATATAATATTGTCATCGCAAGGATTGAGAAGATATGTAGGTAAATCATAAATAATTTTAGGAGATACAGGATTTATGGGATTTTTGATTTCATTGTAGATAAAAATATCTAATTGTTTTTCGCATTCTTGATGGCCAAAATAGTTATCATAAAAAATGATTTTATCCCCTGGAATAATCTTAACTTGTTATCCTACTCTCATAATTAATTTTGTATCATCATCTGGATCCACATAACAAATAGGATTCTTGCCAAGTAATTAGTATGTTTGATAATCTAGTATTTTTAAGCAGATATTATCTTAAAATTATGTAGTAAAGAATGATGGATTCAATGGAAAGTCAAACTTTACAGAAATAGATAGTAAGTCATCTGAGAACCTAACATCTACTACAGCAACTTCACAAGCTTTGTTATTAATAGAAATATTAATACTTGAACACCATGCAGTGTCAGGATGGCTCACAGAATTTTATGGTTGATCACAAGACATTTCAGGAGATAGAATCCTATTGCCATTACAACTGAGACAACCATCTAGATTACATGTTTTACATAATCCATCACAAACTTAACAAGATTCATTTAATAGATCATCATAAAATCCATCAGGACATTCACATTTAGGAATATTAATTCGATCTCCTTTACAACTTAAACAATTTAATGAGGAATCCTTGCATGTTTTACATTAAAAGTCACATTCTTAAATTTATTATTAATTAATATACAAACACATAGAGGCTATCCACCTTCATAATACCCATCTTAACATACACAAAGTTGAGTGGATCTTCCTTCTTTACATGATAAACAATTTGAAGATGTCTTTTCACAAGTTAAACATTAATTTTCACACGCTAAAATAAAATTGATTTGATTACCTTCACAATTCTAAAAAGAATTTTCAAAAAATCCAAGTTTGCAATTACAAATAGGAGGTGTATCTCTCAGATTGCTAAAACAAGTTAAACAATTAGTTGAAGAATTTTAACAAAATTTACAACGTATACTACATTTTTAACAATCCACTTAAATGCCATCATCAAAATAACCGTCTTTGCAAATACAATTCTGAGATATGCTTTGTCGATTAGAAGTTTTGGAATAAGAACAAGTTATACAATTCTCTTTAGATTAATTACATGTTTAACATTTTGGATGGCATTCTTATTATGCTTTAAAATTAATACTTTAACAATTTTCATTTTCATCTGAATAGAAACCATTTGAACAAGGACATTTATTAATAACAGATTAATCAATTCTATTTTAATTAAGATCACAACTTTTACAATAATCTCTTCTCCCTTCACATGTAAGACATTAATTAGAACATTCTATAAAATTAATTATAACTGTGTACTTTCACAAATTAATGAATTATTATTATAATATCCATTTTAGCAAATACATTGATTTTGATTTAATACTCTAAAATGTTGTGTCTAGTTACATGAAGTACATTTTGTTTAAGTTATTTAACAAGTCTTACAATATAAATTGCATTATTAACACATCTCAATCCCAATATCATAATAACCATCTAAACAAATACATTAATTAGAATTATTTAAAATTCTAAAATAAGTTGATTCACATGATAAGCATTATGTAGATTAATTGATACATGTCTTACAACTTAAATCACATACTAATGATAATATGAAATTTGTACTTGAACATTTTTTGAGTTGAGCCTCATAATATCCATCTTTGCATGGACACTTCAAATTATCTGGATCAAAATATCTAGTAAGATTTTCACACTCTATACATTGTGTCTATGTTTTACATTCTTTACATGAAATATTACAAGCTAAATTACTATTATTATACCTTCACATTTTAATGTAGATGTATTAAAATAGAAACCTGTTGAACAAACACATCTATTCGAGACATCCAAGCTGAGATTGTACAAAGCATCACACGTTAAACAATAATTAGGAGATACTTTACAAGTTAAACAAGACTAATCACACTTTTTACAACTTAAAGTTATTGATTCTTCATAATATCCATCTTGACATATACAAATATTTCCTGTTTTGAAGATTCGATTTTTATCTGCTGAACATGATGTACAATAGTTTTCTTGATTAATACATGTCTAACAAGTTTTATTGCAAAGTAAACATTATTTATCATTTCCACTCTCATATGTACCATCTATGCAATTACATTTATTGTTATTTAATAATCTCAATAATTTACAAGATGTGCAATAAGTGTCTGCATTTTAACATGTTTAACAAGTAATATCACAAACTTGGCATTAACCATTAATCTCAGCAGTTCCAGCTTTACAAATGCAAGTTTTAGTAACATTATCCAGTATTCTCATTAATGATTAATCACATTCAGTACAATTTTTAGAATTTATTGTGCAATTAAAACAATTTTAATCACATTTCCCACATTTATCCAATTTATTATCAAAATAACCTGTATCACATATACATGTATTTCCTTCTAAATGTCTTGTAGTTATACAGGTTATACAATAATCAGCAGTATTTTAGCAAGTCAAACATTAAATCTAACATTTTTAACAATTAGGAGAGATTCCATCATCATAATAACCAGGTAAGCATTGACAAATTCCTGAATTAAAGACTCTAAAGGAAATTGACTTGTCTTTACAAGATTGACACAATTGAAATCCAAAAGAATTACAAGTAAAACAAGAATAATGGCATTGTGAACAAGTTTCAACACCAGAATCATAATAAGAATCTAAACAATTACAAGTAAACATCAATGTATTTAATTATCTATTTGATGTAGATGAACATGCCTCACATTTAGTAGAAATAGAGCTACATTGAGAACAAGAATAATGGCATTCTTTTGATAATTTTTAAAATAAATTACTTTAGCATATAGAATTTGATCCATCGTCAAAGTATCCCTATTAACATGGGCATTGTTAATTAATCAATTTTCTAAATGTGTTAGGATAACAAGTTAAACAATTAGTATCTAATCCTGTACAATTTTCACAACTATAATTGCATTCTAATGTTTATTATTATATTAGTACATTAACATTTTGGTTTGCCAATATCAAAATAATGAGGTGCACAAACACAACTTGAATTTTAGAAAATTCTCATTTCACTATCCAAACATGATGTACATTTAGTTAATGTAGATCCATTGCAGTTTAAACAAGAATAATGACAACCTAAGTTAAATTAATTTTATAAAACTTTGACATTCAGTTTTGCCCTAAACTTAATAAGTACTGATAATAGCTCCATTTAACTTTGTTTAGCAATTACACACATTTCCTACTAAGAATCTATCTGGTTTACAAGAAATACAATTATTAGCTGAATTTACACAATTCAAACAATAGATACTACATGCTAAAGAATAAATTTAATGTATACCTTGACATTCAGGCTATCCAGCATCAAAGTATTTACTCTGACATAAACATGATCCTGAAGAATCCAATTATCTCAAAATTTAAGGATTACAAGAAGTACATTAATTTGATTACGATCCATTACATGTTAAGCAACTATTGTGACAAACTAATATGAATCTCCATTAATACTAATGCAAATTGGATTTTCAGGTTAGTCATATGACTTGGCAGGACAAGAACAAAAATTATTTGTTCCTAGATCTCTATAAGAGAAGGCTGGACAAGATGTACAATTGTCTATTGTAATACTGCAATTAGCACATCGATAAGAGCATTCTAGTATTTTATAATTATTTACTATAACACATAGGATCACCAACTAGTTTTTCCATATATGTATCTAGACATACACATTTATTAGCCCTAACTTCTCTGTTGTTACTAGCCAGACATGTAATGCAATTATCTTCTTCGGGACCAAAGCAAGTATGGCAAGTATAATAGCACTCTTTAAATAATTTTATTTGTTACTGGAACATTATAATTAACCAATATCATAGTATCCATATGGACAAATGCATTTGAACATTACTAATTAGCGATAAGAAAGGTCACATGTTAAACAGTTATTTTCATAAATGCCATTACAAGTTTTACAAGTGAAATGACATTCCAAACATTCTAATTGGGTGTCATCACTGAAATAATGAGAATCTTTGCACAAGCATTTAAATGTGATTCCAATAGTATCTGGTTATCTTGTAGCTGGACAACTGGTGCATTTATCTTCACCAGGCACATCACAATCAGTACATGTATGGTGACAAATGACTATAAAAATGATGATATTAATTAAGATACATAGACAATTGATATTGTTGGTTCCATCATCAATGTATGCTTTATTGCATAAACACTGCTTATCTGAAGTCAAATGGCGATTAGATGAGGATGAACAGGATGTGCAATTAGTTTGTAAAGGACCATTACAATTTTCACATGTATAATGACATTCTAAAATTATTCTTATTAAAAATTATTTACAAACACAAATTTCTGAGATGCCATCATCACCATAACCTTCTTTACAAATACAATTAAGTTGATCAGAAACAACTCTATTCTATCCTGCTATGCACATAGTACAATATTCATTAACCGTATTATCAAATGGCTGATAACATTTTTCACATCTTGGATGACAAGCTTAATTAAATAAAGGAGAATTAATACGTAAACATAAAGTAGTACCATCATTCTGGATATATTCAATAGTTCGTATTATGCATAAACATTATCCAGCTATCAATTATTTATTGTATATATTAGGGTCTCCACAATCTGTACAGTCATCTATATTTGGTCCATTACATTAATAACATGATGGATAGCATACTATTTTTAAATAACTGATAATTACCTTAACAAATTTTATCAATAACTCCAGTATTATAACATCCTTTAGAACACACTAATTATTTTTTTTTTTTACTATACCTTAACATTCTGATCCACTTGGTCCTGTACATTAAGCACAATTATCAGTACAAGAACCATAAAAAATTGTAAAGTCTCTTAAACCAAAAGACTCTCCATCTGTTGGCTCATCTAGCGTAGTTGAAAATGAAGTTTCAACTTGGCTACCTGTATGATCTAAATCTAATTCAATTCTAATAAATATTGTTCTATGGTTCGCATCTGAATCCCCACATATCTTACCAAAATAACCCTCATACCATTAAAATCTTCTTTCCCAAACTAATATACTATCTACTCTCATCTAGGCTGCCTCATTATCCCAAGAATCAATTTTAGCCCATAAAATTTATATCTTCAATTTATAATGTGGTGGAATATTAAAAAAAGACTTCCTGATTTTTGTTTAAGTTCCTGTCTTTTAGTATCCACCAAACAAAGCAACAGCTAATTGATATTAATTAAATTACATCCACATTAAGTTGACTCAGCAATTCCAGATACAACATTCCAACCGTCCGTTACTATTCCATTTACATCTAATGAGTTCCAACTAGTCTAGATTATTTTCCAAACATAACATTCTATTATTGTATCAGTCTGTTAGCATACTAAACAACCATCTGGACATTTTTCAACTGATAAAATGAAATCTCTAAATCCCCAAGATTCCTAATTAAATTTTCTGGTTGTTTTACATTGTCAGGGTCTTCATCTAAGTTTGTTGTGAATACTATCACGGCTGTAGGACCACTATGCTTTATATTTAAGTTCAAATTCACAGATACTTCTTTCCATTCGTCTCCACCTCCACATTTTGAAGTTCCATCATAGTAATTGTATTTTTTCTACCATGCCATCTGATAATCTACAAATATATATCCATATTCCCAGTCCCATGAATCAATTCTATATTATTGATTCATTTTACTTCCAAAATTACACTTGCAAATTTATCAAATAATGGGGTGGAAGTTCAAATGTCTTACTAACGCTAACCCTTCGACCAAAAACATTATAACCTCCTAATAATCTTTGGCCCATACAATCTGTGAACAATGGTTAAGCTCCACTTACCACCCAATCTAAATTAATTTCAACATTATAATTACTATCAGCATCAGAGAAACTATTTCCTTAAAATGAAGAAGAGATCACTTATAAAACACCACAAACTTCTATTATACTACTCAGAAAAAGAGCTATTCTAAAGATAGGCTTAATCATTAATATTAATATTGTGAAATTGATTATCAAGGACATTTTTAAATGCTTAACTTTCTACTATAATATTCAAATAATTTAATTTCTCAACAAACGAAAAAATTCATAAAACATAAATTGTTAAATCATTCACCTTCAAAAAAAAAGATACATAAACGAATAAAGAACCAAAAATTATTGCATTCACATCTAATATGTATATATTTGTTTTTTAAATTAATTAGTTCCATAATTTTAATATTTACAATTCATAATTTCATTACATATTGATTATCCATTAAATCCTAGAAATTTTATCTATCCTCTAATAGAATTATAAGTTATGGTTGAAATTTTTAAAAAGAACTTTCTAAATCATTTGTTCGAGACTTATATTCTAGATTATGATTTATCAAATGAACATATGAATAAGTTTTTTTTGAATTAATGTTAAAAGTTAAATTATTATTATATTTATATTTTTAAGCGCTTTAGTAAACTTTGAAAAAGAGCACTTAAAAAATGAAGTTTTATTGATTACTAATTAACTTGTGAACACTAAAAATATTATTTTATAAACTTCTCCATTAATTAAAATAATAAATTAATTATTCTCAAAAAATAAAAGGACTAACGATAATTTATAAATAATTATTACATCTAAGCAAAATTAATAGTAATCATATCATTGCTCATTACAGCAATGTTAATTATTAAATTTCATCAAAATTTTTTTGCTTATCGATCAAAAATGAAATGGAGATTTATTTGCAATATTAATCAACATTTTTCAGAAATGCGTATATTTACGTATTAAAAATATTGTATAAATTATTTGTTTAAAGTTTCTCGGAATATTTATAGTTCCAGCCATATTTTATGAACAATAATCAAAACAATTTGATTGAGATTGAAAATAAAGAATAATTTTAAAATAATTTGACAATTAAATATTATCATTTGTTTTAATACTAAAGTAAAATATATTTATATATATATAATTTTTTTAATTAATCAAATTTTTAACTCTATTAATCTCAAACACTAATAAAGATAAAAAGTTCGAGTTTCTTAAAAACTTAAATAAATGAAATTTTTTCTATTCAGTACTATCATTATATCATTAGGAATTAGATTTCTAAGAACTATTTATATAAAATTAGTACACAACCCTATCGTACAAAATAACATGAGGTGGTTAATAAAATGAAAAATTGAATAAATAGAACATATTTATTTAAGAGTATGATACAAAAAAAATAAAAGAAATACATTACTTAAATAAATTTTGCTAAAATTTCATAGAATTTGTTAAAATACCTTTGTATTATTCATTTTGATCTTTTTTAATTAGCACATAGTTTGACCTAATAAAAATGAGACCATTTACTCTTAATTTAAGCATCATTAATTAAGAATCTTTATCTATTATTATATTTGCAAGATACAATTAAATATAATTTACATATCGAATATTCCTCAAAACTAACTAAAGAATAAAAATAATGGTATATGGGCTTGTTATAAATAGCAATCAAAAAGAATGAAGAATTATTATTTAATAGAAGTGGAGTAATATTGTTGAATTAAATAATAATTTTCACATAAAAATAATCAAACTTAAAAATATGTATCCTTATATGATAAAGGCATAAAATTCTTCGATTAGAATTTCAGAACTCAAATCTAGTATTTATTTTTGCCCTTTGACACATAATCCATTAGAAATTTCAAAATAACATTCATTTAATCTACTGTTACATTCAATAGCATCTATGATTTTTTCACATTACTTTAAGCAAAGATTAATTTCTGTATTGTTTTCAGATTAAGTACTCCAATAACAACGATCTGAAGCTTAGGAACATGTTTCTTTAGTTAAGAAATTGGAACACAAAATAGAATTACATTTGCCATTCTCATAGATACAAATATTTTTTTATTAATTGCAAAAGCAGGGTTCCGTAATATATTCACATTATTTACACACTAATTGATTTAATAGCACACATGAAAAACCATTAAATTCATTTCCTTAACATAGTGTAGTTGATGATCCATAGATTCTACAATAAAATATAATAAATTACTCGCAATATTGATTGGTGCATATCTCAGTATCATCTAATAAAGTATATCTTTACCAACTACATATAAGACCTCCAACTGAAGAGGTGTTACAAATATTATTCACTTATTCACCATAAATTTCTTAAGTAATTTGGCTACATCTAAGTAATTATTAACAATTGTTTTCTTAATCTAAATAACAACCTTAAACTAATTAACATTCTTTTGGAGTATAATCATTACATGTCTTCATTTTACATGCTCCATATTAAATTATACAATTAGAATTGGAACAATCTGAATATGGACAATAAATGCTATAATTATTAGATGTAATACAGGAATTACCCGCCTAAATACATGGCTAGGAATTAATATAGATGGTTGAACAAGATTGTTATGGATCAATGATGTCTTCACATTTAGTAGCTGGTTAACAAACATTCTTTTAATTTAAATAACAAGTCTTATTATCCATAATTGCTGAACATTCAGATTCCTTTAAATGATAACATTATCTCTTAATACACTTATAAATATCAAGGTCGAAATAACATTTACTATTAGATCTGCATTAAGAAATATTAGAGATTTAGCATATATCAATTTTCTAATCTGATTTGCACTTACAATCTAAATCATCTTGATTCCACATACAAAGAGCATTAATTTCACAAGTATCCTTATTGATTCCTGAAATATTACAATAATTTTCATTTATTAATGGAGTTTAGCATTTGAAATTGATTGGATCATAAGAGCATTGTTAATTAATGACTGATGCACAGGCTTTAGAATTGACAAGATTAATAAACATACATATTGATGATGATTCTTTAAATACCTAACATTTATTATCTATAAAAATACATGGTTCTTGTTAGACTTACACACAACCCAATAAATTTAATCCTTCAGTCTTACATTACAATTACCATCTATTGAAGTGACTCTTACATTGATTAGCAATTGAATCATAAAAACAAGCTTTATTTTTTACGTATTTACGACAAGCAAATTCATTAACAATCAATGTAGTATCACAATCAATATAATCAACCAATTCTTAACAACCATGATTATTATTCCAAAATGTTGGAATATTCTTATTAGAAATACAACCAAATTTAGAGATTCCTAATCCAAAAATTTCATTTGATGCATCAACACAAATATGTTTTTAAAAATCATAACTACAAGTTAAATCAGTTATCATTTAACAAACAAAATAATTTACATTTTGATAATCTTAACACTTTTTTTAATTTGTTAAAACAAAATTGATACAAGAATTAATCCATTAACATTATTGATTTGGTATAGATAAACATGTTATTTTACTAATTCCATCTGATGTGCATAATATAGATTCAATTGGTTTCTAAATACAAGAATTCTATTCATAAACACTATTTACACTATTTTTAATACAAACATTTCTATTAACATTTTCCATAATACCTAGAGTGGAATCCCATTATAAACATTTTTAATCTTTCCAGATACAATATTAATTATTATTTTATACATTTAAACATCCCCATATGTTAAGAGAATCTGAACAAGTTATAATTTTAAAATCTGTTACTTCTTAACATGAATAATTCCAAATGCATGATTTATTTTGAATTCTTGATTTTATACAATAATATATATTTTACAATTATTCACATGTACCATGTAATATAGATGATTAATGACCAGGTTTTTAGAGTCTGACAATATCTTCAATTGATGACCAATCAAATACTGATCTCATTTTATCTTGACTTGCAAAACATTACATCAATTTAGAATCATAAATACAGGGTTCTATTGAATTACTTTTACAAGCATAATTATTAATATTCTTTGGTAATTCATAACAATAAACTTTAACAAAAAAGGGATCAAAATCTATACATTAATTTTCTAACCATTGACAATTTTATGAATCACTTTCAAGACATTTTATTTTTGTATTGAATTTAAGGCAGTTTTAATTTGAATTGTAGATGCATCTATTTGAATCCCATACACAGATATCTGTAGATAACATACAAGCCTAATAATTATAATCACTAGAACAAGTAGTTGGAATATATTAGACTTGATTACATGACATTTATAAATGATTATACTAACATGCTTCTTCAGTTACACTTTTACAAGCCATAAATGTATGTTCATTGTCAGCAGATTCACAAGTTGTAAAAATTTAATCAATGCATTTTTAATTTGATACATCCCATTTACAAATTTAACCTGATGTTTTAATGTTTATACAAGCTGATTAATTTAATAAATCCTAACATAACGCTATATATAGATTAGCATCATCACAATATCCTCCATCATTTAGTTACACCCAAGTACAAGGTATTGTTGTTTATTACATACATGCTTATAAGTTTAATCCATAGAGATTACAATTGTTCAATTTCTCATTTATTTCTGTACATTTAGTTTTGTCATAATGTCTAACACAACTTTTAGTTGTTTAACTTGAGCAGACACTAATAGAAATTAAGGGATCTAAATTGTTAAGATTACTACATTCAGTATTTGTTAGAGTAATCTAATCACAACTTTTATTTGTAGTATTCCAAATACATTAGATATTTGATAGACTAACATTTTGACAAGCTCTTTGATTTAAATCTTGACATGAAATTAGTTTTTTATTTTCATTTTCAAGTAAATTGAAACAATTATGATCTTTCCATTAACAACTAATTTCCTTTGTAAGATCACTTAAACAAGCCTGTTTTGATAAATTGGTACAACTTGATTGCATTTCATTTGTCAATTTAGAACAGGTAAAATATGAGAATTTCCAAGTTCCTGATTAATTAATACATCCAAATTTATTTAATTATTCAGATACTCCTGTAGTTAAACATTTAGATCCATTAAAGTAACAAGTATTTTTAATTTATGAACATTATTTTGATGTAGTACCTTTGCAAGATGTTACTGATAAATATTCAGAAATAAGTTTGCATTTATTATCTATAAATGAATACATGCATTGTTCTTAATTTAATTATGCACAAGCTGCGTAACTTGATTACATATTTTATAGATCTTCACATTAGGTAATTTATGTAGTATTGATATTTTTACATGATTAATCCCAATAACACAAAAGGGAAGAATTTAGATGAGTTAAATCTTAAAGACATAAATTTTGATTTAATTATTCACATGTTAAAGTGTCAAAATCTGTATCAGAATAACAAAATCCAAAACCACTTTTAGTATATCCATATATGCAATTTGGAAATTATGCACATGCATTAAATGAATGATATCCATTCAGTGATGGACAAGTTGTACCTTCAAAATCTATACATTCATTATATTCCCAAGAACATGAATATTATTTATTTTTGATAATACAATCAAGTTAAGATAAATAATAACAATACCAATAATCTTAAGTTTAATCAATTTATTAACATTTCTAATCTGCATAAACACAATTTGGATATTAATAACAAAATTCAAAGTTTGTTTTTTCAAAGAAATCACAAGTAAAATTAGTATATGGAAAATGAAAACATTTTCCATCTTTTAATACACATTTCAAATTAATAGAATTATTAAAATTACATGTTTGAATTGAATCTTCACATAATGTAGATTTATAAAATTAACATTAATTCTAAATAAATTAACAATATTAATCTGGTATTGATCCACAAGCAAATTAATTTAATTTACTATCACAATTATATAATTCATAATTTAATTGATCTTCTTCGTAAATACAAGTAGAACCATCTGATACTAAAAAATAATTATATTCATCCAATATACATGTAAAATCACCACCATATTCCATAAAATAATCAAAAGTTACATCACACATTTAACCATTCCAATAACATTTTAAATATTAATAATTAGAACACGCAAATTAATTTAGATACTTACAATCTGAAATGGTTTTATGTTATGGTAAATATTGGCATTTAAAATTGTAAAATGCACATCTATGATTTTAAGTATTTAGAATACATCCAAAATATGATAATCCTAAAGTATTACATTCTAAGTCATCATTGATAGGCATTTAACATCCTATTGATTAATCATATAAACAACTATCATTTGCTCTTGAACAATGATTTGGATTTATTTAATTTTTTAGAAAATTAGTATTAATAGTATCACATGGTTAATTTTTATCATTAATCTATATACATTTCTTATCGATAATGAAATGATTGTTTGAAACATAATCTATAATTTTACAATATTATCCATTAGTTTATACTTTTGTACAAGCTTTTAAGTTAGCCTATAAACATTATATCTAATTTAAAATTAAAAAAGCATCCATAGAATCATCAATTAATGGAGTACATAGATAATTAATGAATGCACACATTTAAATATATTCTCCAGATTCATTTAATCCAGTTAACCCACTACATCTATGTATATTCATATTTTCAGTAATTCCACAATCACTTATATAAGTAGATTTAGCTTAACATTTATTATCAACAAAACTACAATAATTATCATTTATTAATTATTTAGATACATCAGATTCAAGAACTTAGCAAAATTTACTTGTAAAATTTTCTTCATCTTAACAATTAGAGAAATTCCTTGAATAATTTTTACATTTATTCTCATTATAATCCCAATAACAAATTTAACCACTTTTAATTATAGATAAACAAGTCTTTTAATTTACATAATTTTATTAGCATTCTAAATTTGATAACAAAATATTATCATCTTCACTAAATTATATACATTCATTTAAATTTAAATCAAAATAAGTTAATGAATCTTATACTAATTGACAACCATATCGATTTATTTCAGTTTAATATGTTATTTTAGCATAAATACTAGGAGTGTAACATGAATTAATAGATTAATCATATAAGCAAACTGTTTATTATAAGTTATGTAAATTACACACTCGTTAATTCACATTTTATAGAGATGAACAACGAATAGAATTAATCTCATCAACAGATATTGTTTAGCATATTCCAGCAGAAAATTTACAATAAACTCCATATCCTTTTAAATTTACACAAACTTCTTTTGTAAAACCATATCCATCACATCGAAATGATTAAATGGATGTCAATTTTTATTCATAACAAGAATTAGTGTATGAATCAAAAATACAAAGATAATCAGAACTTGAAACTTTAGATTTCTGACATATTTTCTCATTAACAAGTACTTAAGTATTACAATCAAATTCTTTTAAATCTATTTCTTAAAGACTTATACATTTTTAAGTTAAAGAATCCCACTTATTAATTCCTGGTTAAAGTTTAAGACATGAATAAAGATTTATATGGTTTTAATCACTTGTTTCAGGGGTATAATGAAAAAAATAACATAAACCTTTATTTGGAAAATATTCAGTAGGAATTGTTTATTAATATTTACATAAGTTTTCATTGCTAATTTTTTAAAATAATATATTCCAATAGTCAGTATCATCTTTGTCTATAACTGATTTTTAATATATAAGAATTGGTTATTCTAAAACATTTAAACATTCAAGTGAATTGGTATTCCAATAACAAATCTAATCACTTAAAGTAATAAGAGTACAAGATTAAGCGTTAAAAGCTTAATTACATTTCATCAATTTAAATTCTTCGTCCTTTATTCTATAACATCTTTATTACTATTCATTCCATCCACATTAATCTTTTAACAACTTACAATACATCTTCTCAATACCTAATTGATCACATCCATTTTGAGGAGAACAAGTTTTCTACATTTATATCGCACTTGTCCCTAAAAACTTACATCCTTTTATTGCTTCACAAGAACTTTAAGTATTTAACATGAATAAGGAACACTTATTATTACATAAGAGTGTTTCCGTATCCAAGTAATGAAATATTTATTATGAACATTATTTAACTGTGCAATAAGCATTTTCACAAACAGGCACATAATCATCTTCTTAATTCACACAAGAATATTCATATTCAACTCCCTTTAATCTACATGTATGGATAATTGAATCAAAATAAATACATTACTAAAAGTCAAGTGATTTACAATTTAATTTGTATTCAACTGTTTTTTAAACATTATTTAAATCAGAATAACTAAATTTCTTACATATCCCATCAGAATAAACATAATTTTCTGCTATATTTGGATTTCTATTCAAATATTTACAATATAAATGATTAATACCTCTTACCTCATCTGTTAATGCAATAAGTTTAGAATAATCACTATCATTTTCAATCTCTATAGCTATACATCCATATCTATAACGGTAAGACTTCTATACTATATTTATTAGAACTCAAATTTTACAATTTGTTAAAGTGATTTCCTTTGATTCTCTTATTGTATACCAAGAAAATGATCCATTAGATAATTGATAGTTATTTTTCAATGAAACTGTATTTGGATCATCAAATATAATATCATTTGATACATCTAAACCCATCTCCTTTTTGAATGAATTGTTTGCTTCTGTGAATAAATCTGGAAAATAGGATATCATATTCCATAAAAGATTACTATGAATAATTAAATAGTTCTCTATTAATGAACAAGCTGAAACACTATATTCAACTTAATCAAAGTCTTATTGAACTTAATTCCATTGATTTTAATACAATACATGACAACTATTGTCTTTCCAAAAACAAACTTGTTCTGGATTCATAATTGATATACATCCAGATTTTGAGAGATGGTTTTCACATTTCTCTATTTCTAAATCGGGAATTTCTTCACAAACATATAAAAAGCGACCTTATTTAGATTTATTGTAGTACATTTAGCTGGTTAACCTAAGACATTCCCGATTTGTCTTACGCAAGCCTTCTTATTCAAAGTTATACTACATCCTTATTAAAAATCAAAAGTGTTTTCACAAAGTTTTCTAGTTTCATCCCATTTGCACTTATCATTATCACTCTAAATGCAAATTTCAAACTGTTCATACTCTCTACATAAATCAATTCCTTTAGTCTAAAGGAAAAGTAGTAAAAGTATCAATTATAATTTAAAAGAGATCATTAATGAGATTTTGAATCTTAATATATATAATCAATAAATTTGTCATAAATAACTATTAATTAGTACCTAGTGAAAACCTAGATACATGTTTTAATATCCAATTTTAGAAATATAATACAAAATATATTAATAGTATATAATTTAAAAATGAATAATATTTGACTTATTCCGATAATCTTTTACTCTAGGTTATTTATTTAAGCTATTGGATGGGATGAATTATTTCTCAATTTTATGAGTTGAAAATTACTAAAGTCCAATTTTATTAATATTTTTAAATTGAGATGATACAATAATTGTTAGCACTTCTGGAAATAGTATTAATATAATCTCAAAGATTTTTTGAGTTATATAAGAGTTAAATATGTATTTACATAATCCAAATAAAAATAAAACTTAATATATATTTTTAAAGATAATTAATAGAAAATTAAATAGAATTTATTACAGAAATAGATTAGAATAATGTTGAAGTCAACTTGTGATATATAATAATTAATATTCAAAATTAAATCATATTACTAAATGAAATCAGAAGGATACATAAGTAAAAGTTCTAAATATATTATTATAAGTTTATGATGATTCTGTGCATTTCTTTATTTGAATGCATTTTGTGTAAAGATCCCAAGTAATTAAGTATTCTCCATCTTCACATATTGTTCCAAAAATCTCTCCATAACTTAACACGCCATAATCTATTACATTTTCTAATTTACAATCCTAAAATGTGTTTTATTAAGTAAATGAAAATTTAATAAAGTTCACATATTGCCCATTTTTAGCAATAAGCATTTGTTTTTAGGGTATATACATTTATGGAAAATAATAATAACAAGACATTTCATCTCCTTGAATTTATAAATCTTTTATTTTCATATAATTTCCATTATTTGATTGAATAGAGAAGATTTGTATTTCATTTTTATTCGTTGGGTGTGGTTGAAAAGTAAAGATATTATCAGTAATAAAACATAATCTATATCCATAATTTTAGGTATAAATCTTTTATTTTATTAACCAATTTTATTTATTTAAATTCTACATTACCAAGATTAACAAATCTTTACCACATGAAATTAGTTAGTCACCTTTAAAATTAATAGACAACCCAAAAATACTTTTAGTATGCTCGCTAACAGTTTGTTAGCATATCCATTTGGTTGCTTTTTAAGGATACCAAAATTTGATGTTTTTGTCATCAGATCCACTAATAAAAAGTGAGTCAAAAGTGTCGCTAATTATACAATTAATACAAGAAGTATGTCCATGTAATATACGCTATGGCTCCCAAACAGTCTGTGATTAATTTGTTCTATTTTTATACCAAATAATTATATTTGAATCTTGTGAACCAGAAATGAAATTATTGCTTAAAGATGATGATTTAAAGAAAGTAAGCGTAGTGATATATTTAGCATACTTTTCTTCATGAACTTACATTAACCTTATCGATCCTTGATTCATTTAGAAGATTCGTAAATTTTGATTTGAAGAGGTAACAATGATGTCTTTTTCTTTGTTTATAGCTATAGCATAACAATATGGATGTTGAATAGAAAGTACATTCTAATCAATTTTTTAATTTTATTAAATATCCTATGAAAAATTATATTAAATATCTTAAGATAGAAATATATTTGGGGTTGATTAAATGTGTTTGATGTTTTAAAAAATCTCTACAATTGCCATACTTTGTTCAAATTACTAGAATTTACTTAATTTTTCATCCAATTTGCTAATCTGGGTATTGTTAAATGCCTTAATTTAATTTATTAACTATTGAGTTTCGATTTTAATCTGAATATTTTTAGATAATTTCTCTAAAACATCTATAAAGCTATAACTGAATTAATTTTTGATCAATACTTCAATTTTTTATATCCATTCTGAAGTACTTTTGATTATAATATTTATTTCTTATAATACAATATCCTTAAAATTATATACCTTCTATTCGAATTACTTGAGTAAATTTATAAAAGGATTTAATTATATTTCACATTATTATATGGAATTCTTTAGCTCATCTTCAACTTTTTATTTTATAAAGCTTAAAGGATGTACTTCAATATGTATTGCCTTTAAACATTCTTCGCAGAAAAATCTTTTATTAGATGGATAATTAGGTTCAATACATACTGACCTTAAAGGTTTATTGTGATTATAACAGCATTAATAATTATCTAGGTTTTCAATTATTTGTGGCAAAAACATTATTATTATTTCTGATTTTAAATTATTAATAAAAAATTGTATTTTTTATACATGTATAAAGTAGATAATTGGTAAATGTTTAGTAAAATTTGAAGACTCATATTATTTATGAAGATTTTTAATTAAATCTTTAATTCATATTTTTTTTTTCTTCCATAATACAGACAGAAACAAAATAAATAAATTTAAATGTATACATGTATTTATTTCTTTATTACACAAAAAAATATCATAATAATATTTCATTCTAAATGGATATTGAAGACATATAAAATGTTTTGTTTTTTCAAACTTCTAATATGATAATTTAATTTATCATATTCTTATTTCTACATATATTATAAATTGTATTTAGTTTTATTATTCTAAGTCATTAATATTTATTCATCCTTCTTAATTTTCACAAACTTCTTGAAAAATGGATTTTCAGATTATTCCTAATCTGTACTAATAAACTATTCCAACTTTTATTGTAAATATCTATTGCTATTTATGATTTACTAAATTTAGTTTGATATATTATTTCAAATAATTTACAAAGTATTAATATAAGTAATTAAATAGACTTTAATATGTTTATCACCACCTAGCTTGTTTTATTAAATTCAATTTTGGCTAAATAACTATTTTTAATAACTCAAGATAATTTTGATTAATAGAGGCTTAATAATTCATTAAAAATATTAAGTTTTCCTGCATCTATCTTTCAGTTTCATTTGACCTCAAAAATATTGTAGCAATTTACAAAGAATCCAATAATTAGTTGATTTATCTTAATATCAAATATAAAAGTTAATTATAAGAGATCTCTGCTTAAGAACTTAATTGCTTTAATAACTCTTATTTATAAATTCTTTAATACATTCTAAATTTTACTACAAAAATACGACTTAGTATAATATTCAAAATTTTAGAAGTGATTTTCTTGAAGTCTAAAGTTCTTTATATTTAAAACTCTCTTAAAGTATCCACACCTTAATATTACTAAATATTTTAATGTAGATTTCTTTATTTCAATCACAATTAATTTCTCATTTTTATTGCATTTAGAGACTTCATTATTAATTTGCTATTATAACTGATCTCATCAGCAAAATAAAATTAATGTATATTGGAGTAATATCAATTACATATTGCTGATTAGATCAGCTACATTCTAGATTAAAAAAACAAGAATGGATTTTGTCATTTTTTTTTCTTATTGGTTTAATTGTAACAAGGTTTGGTTTAATTTCTAATCGACCTTGTATATTATATTTTTATTATTTAAATTCCTAAGAATGTGCGATTAATAGTGTATTTAGATATCGAATTTCATGTTCGTATGTTTCGAATATACATCGGTGAAAAGAAAAATTATCTTTTCACTTTAAAAAGAAAATTTTTTCTTTTCACCAAACTTTTTTATGCA